>CAUHTR010000238.1:0-162677 GCA_959609185.1 Schmidtea polychroa
TTTTTACAATATAACAGAACAATTTATAAATGAGTTTAAAACTAGATCAATATTTATATTCCACATATTGTTTCAAAAAGGAAAGTCAAAAATTTATTAATGAAAAATATAAAATGTATAATCAATATGCAAGGCAAAATACAGTAGGTAAGCTACTGTATGGGGTGTTGGATCTGCTAGTGTGCCTTTTTAAGTGCCTTTTAAATTATCCGTTTTCATTCTGTTTTGTTTATTGGTAAAAGCCCCGATAATTTTCATATGTCTTCCGGGAGCCTTTAATAACTCTTTCTATCACTTTTGCTTTGATGGGCATATATTCTTCATATCTAAGGCCCAGTTTTTTGAAGATGTCCTTGTTCCTCTTATCCCATGTTACAAGGGAGCATGAGACGAATGTTTCTACAGAAGTGTATGTATTTGTTGCTTCTTGTATGCCTTGGGTTAGTTTTCGGTATTTTGCTTGAATTTTTGTCCTTGATGCTTCTATTGTTGTAATGTCATCAAATGGGTATTTTATGTCAATTATCAATATTGCGTCTTTCATGCGAACCACAATATCGGGTTTAAGTATTTCTTTGGCTTCGTTAGGTTTTTTCTCAATTTCAAAGTTCATTCCCGTATTCTTAAGTATTTCTTCAAGGGCTTTTTGAATTTCATTGTGTTTGTTGGTGCGCATCCTTGTTCCTCTTACGCACATGCTTAGCACATGTATTGATGATTCGTGAGGATTTTCACAGTTTCTGCACTTTGTACTTCCAAGTCTTCCACCTTGGTTGGACTGTTTCATATTAAGGTCTAGAATATTTGCTCTAGCCTTAATGATGAAACGCCATTCAAAATCTTTGAGGCTCTTAGGCATTTTCCATCTCTGGTATTCAGACTGTGATAGTCTTAGAATATGTCTTTGGCAGTTTGCTTCAGTCCATTTTTGGAAGAACGTCTCATGAATCATCCAGTGTAGCTTTTTTGATGATTCATCTAAATGAGGTGGAAATACTTCTTCCGGCTTTTGTTGGGTGTTGCAGTTGATGTTAAATCCTATGCCGATATTTCTGGCCTACAGTGATCTTTATATAGTTGCTGTATTGCGTTTCTTATTCTATCAAGCCGTTTTATGACTGAGTTTGATCGTTTATGGGTATATGCCCCATCTAGCCATTTCAGTGCATCTGCCAGTGAATTGATGGAATTCTCAGTTCTAGTTTCAGCCACATCCATGAGTTCTTCTGTAATGATGTTTACAATATCTGCATGGTTGCTGTTCATGAGTTTTAGGAATCTTCCTATTGATTGTATTAATTGTTCATCTACAATCTTGGTTATTCCGATTCCTCCCTTTTCTTTTGGGGCATATAAAACTGCAACCATGAATGGGCTCTTGTGTTGTGTTAGAAGCTATAACATTTAATTCTTCGGTCATCAAAATAAATTACTAAGACTATTAAATCCAAAATTATATTTCATTAAATCTGATTATATAAACAAATATTCTTGGGACATTTTCTAAATTTTAATTTCAACCAAATATCAACATACCATCGCATTCATACTTGAATTTCAATTTTATTAAAAATTATTTTATTTTAAAATTTCAATTATCATTTCAATTTTAATATCTTAAAATAATTTAAGTTTCAATTAAAACTTTACAAATTTTAATCATGAACTAATTTAATTTAGTATTTTAATTTTAACTCCTCACATCCCCCTTTTTTAAAATGTTTGATCTTCTCAACATTTCTGACTACCATCTTCCCATTTTGATCTTTAAGTAAGTAGCTCCGTTCATGTATTTTCTTTATCACTTTGTACGGCCCTTCCCACCTTGCATCGTCTTTATTTCGAATTTCTTGTTTGATCAAGACCACATCTTCCATTTCAAAATCTCTCACTGTTTTGCTTATTTTTGGTTTTAGTGTTTTATCCTCTATTCTCTTTTCCATATCTTCTCTATTTATTTCTTTATTCGAGTACCATTTCATTCTGTCGATTTTCCTCCCAAATATAATCTCTGCTGGGCTTACTCCCGTTGTTTTTTGAACTGTTGCATTTAACGTATATTCTATTTCTGGCACTATATCAGCCCAGTTTTTTCTTCCTCCTTCATTCAATGACGCGTTAATATACTCTCTGATTGTTCTGAATTGTCTTTCAATAATACCATTCGTGTTATGGTGATATGGGCTTGAGAAAATTAATTCAATGCCAGCTGCCTTTGCTAGTTCTTTTATACTTCTTGCTTCAAAGTTCTTCCCACAATCTACATGAAGTTCTTTTGGAGCTCCAAACTTTAATATCCATTTATTTAATAACGTCTCACTAATTGTTTTTTCGTCTTGCTTGTTTATGGCCGTTAATGAGATGTATTTACTATAGTGGTCAATGATTCCGCAAATATATTTCTTTTTGTTGAACGTTTCTTTCAATGGCCCACATATATCCATATATATCTTCTCGAATGGTTCTGTACTCTTTATTGTTTGAGTTTCCTCCTTGTCTTGGTTGTTATCGTTTTCATTTTCTGACATCTTTCGCAGTTCTCAATTACCTTTTTTACTTCCGTTGCTAAATTTTCCATGTCGCAGTTATTCTGGATATATTTTGTTACTTTCTGTGCACCTGCATGGCACAGCAATACGTGTACTTCTTTTATCATCCTCTGTCTATTATCTGACGGTATCCATATTTTACCTTGCTTAGTTAGTACCGTGTTGTTTTCCATTATGAACTTACAATCTTTATTTTCTAACTTATTCTTTATTTCTTGGACCTCCATATTGTCATTTTGCCACTTGTTATATCCGCCTTCTGCTGTTACTGTTAATATTCTGGTTTTAATTTTGCGGTTTTTGCGTCTTCGTGTTCCATCATACACTGTACACATGTTCCGCATGTTTTCCTGGATAGCATATCCGCGTTTGTATGGCTTGTTCCTTTCCTGTATTCCATTTTAATATCCAGGCTGCTTAAATAGTTGATCCATGTCTGGAATTGAGCAGTTATTGGTTTCTTCGTTGTTACCATAAACGTAATAGCTTTATGGTCCGTTCTCAGTACGAATCTCTTACCATATAAGTAATGGTTGAAATGTTTACAAAAATAGTATATTGCCAATAATTCTTTTCTGGTAATGCAGTATCCTTTTTCGTGGCTGCTCATCGCATGTGAACCATATGCAATGACATGTTCATGTCCTTTTTCATCCTTTTGCGAAAGAACTGCTCCAATAGTATCGAAGCTCGCGTCTGTGTCTAATATAAATTCTTTTCTGAAATCTGGAAATACCAATACTGGGGCGGTTATCAATGCTTCTTTCATTTCCCTGAAAGCCTTTTCACACATCTCTGTCCATCTTATTTTCTCATTGTTTTTTCCGCATATGCTTTCTAGTGCTCTTGCCTTCTTTGCATGGTCTTTTATGAACCGTCGATAATAGTTACAGATACCCAGAAAGCTCCTCAGATTCTTCACACATTTTGGTTTTTGAAATGATTGTATTGCTTCTATCTTAGTATTATCTGTTTGTATGCCGTCTTTATTTATTATGTGTCCCAGAAACTTCACTTCTTTTCTAAATATTTGACATTTTTCGGGGTTCAATCTTAGTCCTGCTGTTGCGATCTTCCCTAGGACTTTTCCAAATATGTTATAATGGTCTTCTTCTGTCTTTGTGAATATTAGGATGTCGTCTAAATATACCATCACTCCATCTTTCCACAAATCTTTCAATACTTTCGTCATTAATTCTTGAAATGTTCCTGGTGCCGCTGCAATACCGAACGGCATCCTGTTAAAACAGAACTGTCCTTCTTTTGTTGAGAATGCTGTTTTCTCTTGAGATTCTTTATCTAACTTCACTTGGTAATAAGCATTTCCCAAGTCGATTGAGCTAAAATATCTGGATCCGTGTAGGATGTCTAAAATTTCATCTACATTTGGCATTGGAAATGCTTGTCTTTCTGTTATCTTGTTTAATTGTCTGAAGTCTAGACAAAGCCTGATGTCTTTTTTCTCTTTCTTCCATACACAAACTAAAGGTGTGTTCCACGGTGAATTACACTTCCTAATTATTCCGTTGTTTTCTAGATTTTTTATTGCTTCCTCAATCTTGTTTTCCAAATTTATTGGCTGACGTCTCGGTTTAATCATTATTGGCTCTCCTTTCGTGATGATCTTATGTTTTATCAGATTGGTACACCCAATGTCCCATTTATCTGCCATAAAAACATTCTTGTTTGCCTGAAATATTTCTAGCAGTCTCTTATTTCCGGTAACTTTTAAAACGTCGATGGCATGACGTAATCTTTCTTCATCTGTTATAATCCGCCCAAATCTAGCTTCTATTTCGCAAATGAAATCACTACGTTTTCCATGTTCTTCTAGTATACATTTCAATTCTATACCAAATAACCTTTGTAGTTCTACTCCTCCAATAATTTCTGGTATTAAATTCTTTACTATAATGAATGTTACATTTCTTTCAATACTGCCCATTTTAACATTGATGTTTATTTTACCCATAGTTTCTAATCTACTGTTGTTTGCACATCTTAGCGATTCCCTTGTTTCTAATATTTCGATATTTTCTAATCGATCAATTACAGATTTAGCCATCACATTAATTCGCGCTCCTGTATCCAATAAACAATCTACTTTCCGCCCTTGGATATCCAGTGTTGTACTCGGTCTACCTTGCATTATATTATATGTTATTACTGGACTTTTTTGTTCTTCTACTGACAAAATATTCTGCTCTCTAGTATCTTCTACAATTTCATTAATACACACGTCTCCATTTTTCTTGAGGAATTTGTAAATTTTCTCTATAGTTCTTTCCTCGTGTTTTACTAATTCATTTACTTTACACTCCTCTTTAAATTTTTTCTGAATTTCCTTATCATTCGACTTTTTAATTTCTACACTACTATTATTATTAATATCACGTTCAAAAACACTACAATCTTTATCAATCATACAATCATCATACATACTTAAATTACACATACAGTTAGCATTCATTCTTTGGTTGAAATCAATATTACTTAGTAAATTGCTCCGATCAATGTCCCGTTTGACGGAGCGTGCTCGTTTGGGTCATTCTCCCTGTTATACTCGTCTGGCTGGCTTGACTGTTTTGTATTCATCATCTCATCATCAGACTCGATAGCTGCAATATCTTTTCTGTTATATTGTTGGTTTCCCCATTGTCTTTGATGTACGTTCCTTGATTGATACATATCTTCCCTTTGTTGATAGGTATTTCTTTGAATTCTTCCTCCTGACATCTTCCTTTGGTCTCGATCTCTTCCTTGATTTCGTCTTTCCATATTTGTGTAGCACTCTCTTTCTTTGTGTCCTCGTGCATTGCATCTATGACATTTGATTGTTGGGCATTCTCTTCGTATGTGACCTTCAACACCACATGCATAACATTGAAATCTTCTTTTTATATTACATTCTCTGCTACTGTGTCCCGGTTTTTGACACGTCCAGCATTCTATCACTTTAACTCTTGTCTCTGGTTTCCATTCGTTGATTTCTCTCTTCGTGGCTCCAACTTGTACTACATCTTTATAAGTTCTTCCCCCAGTTGTAGGTCGTATTGATCTCACCGTGTTTACTTGTTCAATAACCTTGTTAACTTTTTCTATCTTCTTTATAGTTTCTTTAATTTGTTCCGCCGTTTTGAGATCTTTCATTTCGATTTCTTTCCTGACTTCTTTATCTCTTACACAATGTGTCAATAAACATTTCTGAATTTCTTCCTCATTCCAAGTGTGTGAGGCCAATTTTTTAGTCATTTTTGATATTTTCTCTATAAATATTTCCGCTGATTCGTTACCTTGCTCGTAGTTCAAGGCTTCTCTTAAGTCATCAATCAATGACGTTGGTCGATGAAAAGCTGCTCTTAATTTCTGTTCAACGGTTTTACCTTCTGCGGTTTCATATTCTTCAATCAAAGTCCTGTCCAGAAGTGTAATAACTAGTACCATTTGGGTCTTCACTGGTGTCTTCGTTATTTCAAAGAACCTCTGACATTCTTTGATAAATAATTCGAGGTCATCTCCTCTGTGGAATTTTTCTGGAAGTAATCTTCCAATAAGCAGATCCGTTGGAATGGTCGCCATGTTAGAAGCTATAACATTTAATTCTTCGGTCATCAAAATAAATTACTAAGACTATTAAATCCAAAATTATATTTCATTAAATCTGATTATATAAACAAATATTCTTGGGACATTTTCTAAATTTTAATTTCAACCAAATATCAACATACCATCGCATTCATACTTGAATTTCAATTTTATTAAAAATTATTTTATTTTAAAATTTCAATTATCATTTCAATTTTAATATCTTAAAATAATTTAAGTTTCAATTAAAACTTTACAAATTTTAATCATGAACTAATTTAATTTAGTATTTTAATTTTAACTCCTCACATGTTGGAAATCTAGTACTCCTTTATCTTTTATCATCATCCTGATCTTATCATCAAAGTTTTCAGCCTGAGTTTTTGAGATTTCCTCTGTCTGTAGTATGAATATGAATTTGAAGTGGCAAAAGGTGTTGTATGCTTCGATTTTCTGTAAGGGTCTTAGGAGTGAGTTAAATAAGTCTTTTGCTTTTGTTTCAACTTCCTGGAAGATCTCATTCAGGTTATTTTTTTGTATTCCCAATTGAGACTCCTAAGTAAGTATATATGTTTTCCTCATTTATTTCTTTTATCTTAGTTCCAGTGATTAATATGGTTATTGGTCAAGCCAATATTGTCATTTTTATTTTTATAATATCCGCATTTTTCTGGTTTGAATGTAAGATAGGCTAAGTTTTCCTGTTCTACAACGATGTCTAGCAGTTCTTGGATTTTATGGTGTTCAGGGGCCATTAATACCAAGTCATCTCCATAGGCCAGGATACTTATTTTTTCTCCTGCCAGTTGGATTCCCTTTCCGCTATTTATTGCTGCTTGTATCAGGTATTCGATGCACAGACTGAAGATTGTTATTGACAATGGACATCCTTGTTTCACTCCTTTTACCTTGCTTAATCTCACTGGATTTTGTTTATTCACTTTGATAGATAGTGTGGTAATCTTTATAGCATTCTTGCAGTAGGTTTATTGTGTTCTTATTTAAACCTTTTTGTTGCAGAGTATGCCATATTACTTTGTGTGGGATACTACCAAATACATCCGCAATATCTAGGAATACTGGGTAACATTGTTGGTCTTTGTATCTCTTTCTGTTTGATTTTTCTTCCAAATTCATAGCAACCTTCGCCATTTTCGAAGGAAATCAAATAATAGAATTTTTTGTCATTCTGAAAATCTATCAAAATATTATTTTTTTAAATTAAATTATTAAAATTTATGATTTACGATTTTTTCTCGAAATCAAAAGAAGTAGGAGCTTTTAACTTTTCATTCCACTTTCTCACTTTCTATAGTACACCGATTTGCATGAAAAAAAACATCTAGAAAAAGAATCTATATTATATTAAACCCAATTCCGAAATTAAACATTGCTTATAATGCACGTTGGTGTGCACACCAGTTGAGGTGACTCACAACTGAGGTGAAAATGAGTAGGTAGTTAGTAGCCCACGGCAGCACGACCATTCGGTATCCCGGGGGAGGTTGCTGCTCTATTTTTTTGCTTTTTGGTTACGTAACTGTTGTGGAGTGCTACACTTACTTTTTCTGGGATTTTCAATACAAAAAAGGGTCTATAGAAAAAACCCCAGGATTTTTCTGACTATAATGAGAGAGTCTCCTTGAACCTCAGAATTCCAATACAAATATCAGTCTACACTAAAAAAGCCAGGAGTTTTCAGACAATAGCGAGGGGTCTCCTTGGTCCTGGGATTTTCAATATAAAAATGGTCTATAGAAAAAAAGCCAAGATTTCTCTGACTATGGTGAAGGGGTCTCGATGAAACCTGAGAATTTCAATACAAAATCTGATTCTCGTTAAAAAGCAAGGATTTTTCTAAGTAAATTAAGGTGGGTCTCCTTGGTCTTGAGATTTTCAATACAAAATCCGATTATCAATAAGAAAGCATGGAATTTTCCAAGTATAATTTGGGTGTTCCTGAGAATTTCAATACAAAAAAGGGGTCTTCACTAAAAAAGCATGGTAAATTAAGGATAAATAGGTAAATTAAGGGTCTAAAAATAAAATTAAAGTAAATTATGGATAAAATTTAAAATTGAAGTAAATTACGGGTTTAAATAAGTAAATTAGGGTCTTAGATTTAAAATTAATTTGAGTAAAATTAATTGATTACTACTGACTTATTATTACAAAGTAAAAATTGCATTCAATAAATAGTTATTGCCGATTCCTTTTATTATATATATATATATATATATATATATATATATATATATATATATATATATATATATATATATATATATATATATATATATATATATATATATATATATATATATATATATTGGTCAAACTCAACCCCCACCTACCCATTAACTAGCTACCATGTACTAACAACTAACTCTCAAACAACTAAATACTAAAAACCTACAACTAGCTACAATGTACCAACAGCAATTCCCATCTAGAAATTAACAAATATCAACCTACATTTATATAACAACAATCAGTTAACAACACCGTACCAACTACCAAGTACAAGATACAAACAACTTAGTATCATCTACCAGTAACTTAGGAACACGTATTTACAACCAGGAACCTACAACTAGATACTAACAACCAGATACCTGCTACCAAGTACTTAAAACTAGCTACCAAGTACTTACAACTAGATACCAATTAATTATAACCAACTAGTAAAACATAAAAATATTAACAATTAAATACAAAATATTCTTCAACACATACACTATCTTCCTGTCAAAATCTAAAAAGCCAACCAGATACCAAGTACTTACAACCAACGACTATGTACTAACAAATAGATCATTAAAAGAAAATCCCTTCACTTGAAGAAATTGGACGAAAAATTAATAAAATTTCGATTGAACTCGAGATTTTCCAATAACTAGGTAAAAATTGAATAAATCAATGTAAAAATTTAAATTAATCAAAACATACTAAATAAATATCATAAAATGTAATTAATGGACCAGAAAGAACTTTAAATTATAGTCATAAATAATCCAGTAAATAAAAAATACTGGTCATTCAAGTTAATATAAATCATCTAAGATAATAAATTAATAAGAATTTTGTAATAAGATCTAGTAAATAAATGTTTTAGATTGAATAAATTAATTGAAATAAATTAATTTTAATTATTTTTTAAAAGTCACATGTATACTCAAGTTGATTGACTGATTGATCAAATTATTCATTTAAAATTATCAAGGTCAACAATATCTTAGAAATAAATATCAAAAGAATCTGATATAAGCCCACTAATGATAACATCTAATAAACCAGTAAATTCATTTAACTGTCAATATTCTATCAATTTTTATATCCAAGTGAATTTCCCTAAAATATCTATTCATCTATAAAGATTAGTATTTTAACGATAAGTACTCGTAAAAGATTGTATATTTCTCTCTTAATATCAGACTAATAAGATTCCTTAAAATGCCTTTAAATTACTATATTCTACCATTTTTTTATCCAAGCGAATTATCCACTAAAATCATCTAAGAAGCATCAAATTTCCCTTAATATACCCAACTTTAGAAATTCTTATTTTATCATTAACAATCAGTAAAAAGGCCGAATTTTGTCATTTTTTAAAATAAGTTATTAAAATTTACTATTTTCGAATTTTTTTCTGCAAATTCAAAGATGTCGAAGGACCTTGTTCAGTATTTGAAATTTTACTTTCACACAAAGCCAGCGTTTTCAGAGAAATATTTGATATACTGTAAAATATTTAATGAATAAATTTTACATTGTCAGATCTTCACCTTCGCAAAAAAACAGCGTTTTCAGAGAAATCTGAAAATCTAAAGAAATATTAAATTTAAAATTATTTTATAATTAGATCTTACGATGTTTAATCGTTTTTTTCTCTACTGCTCAAAGTAGAGTTGTCCGATTCTAGATCAAAAATTTTCCCCTCCGCGATTTTTTAATACATTAAAAATGATAGTATGTTAACAATATGTTAATTACTTTTAAGTTTCAAAACAAAAAACGCTATAAAAAATTTGAATGTATATTTTATTATGTGTGTTGTGTAAAATTATTTTTCTGCCACTTTCTCAATTCCTATATAAAAACTTTTAAGTTTCGAAACATTAAATTTTTGGACACAGGTAAGTTTGTGTGTCGATTTATCGATTTTTTAGATTATAGAAACTCTTATATTTCGGAATTAGGTATATACTATAGAAATTGAGAAAGTCAGCAATATTTCAAGATTATATAAACCGATAATTTATTCCATTAAAAAACAAATGAAAAGATGAAATAATAAAAAATAACAATAAAACAAAAATAAAATAAAAATAAATATAAGAAATTGTTTATCAATTACTGAAAATTTCACCGTTTTTAGACTGATGTCAATTAATTTAAATAAAAGACGTCATTATTAACCACATTTTAAGTTTACAAAAATACAATCGTTTCATTGCAACTAAAATGCTTCTATTTCTTGTTTTAAATAGTTACTGCAAAAAATCAATATTCAATGCCACCTCAAGAGAAATGACACAAAACAATTTATTGAAATTCAACCAATCAAACCACGAGATTATTCAGTTTTCTTTTATGGTATGCATGATACTATTTTTAGTTGGAATTTTAAGTTTTCAAATTTGCTTTTTATATCGAACTTCAAATGATTTTTAACATTACTTTATCAAAAGCAATGAAATCCGAAGATAAAACATCCATTATTGATCACGATCAGGTATGGTTTTCAAATTGTGATTTGTTATTTATTCCATTAACGCTTAAATAGGAAATATTTAATAATTAAGCGTATTCAACCGATTACCGTAGGCGGCAATGAGGATAAATATTATTAGTTAATCATTCAATTTTCTTTTAAGATAATGTATTAAAATATTTTGTAAATGTGAATATTTTATTTTTTTATTTACCTATTTAAATATATTTATATTTTGGATTAAGTATTACTATATGTTGTAATAATAATAATAATATATAATAATTAAAATCTATAAAAAATTAATTAATCTTTATAAAAATTTCAAAATTAATGTGAAAAATAAAAGTTAAATATTAAATATTTACTTTGGAATCTCTCACATTAAATATCCAAGGATATTCTAGGCCAGATATTCTAAAAGTAAAGGTGTGTAATTATATACAGCCTGTCAATTCACGAATCTTCCCCTATTAATAACTATTGTTCTATTCTAATTTATAAATATTAGAAGTCGATAATTTATTCCATAGGAATATATCAGTTGAAATTTTAGAATAAAACAAATTTATTAATATTCAGGTTATTTATTTAGTAAGCCCCCCTCCCAAACAAAAAAAAACAATTAAAATCTTTATAGTAAACTTTTTCTTAAAGTTTTGAGTATTATTAAATTCGAATCGATCGAATTTTACTATTATTATTATATTTATTATAATTATTATTGTTAATAATAATAATCATAACATAAATCGGTGTATTTAAAATCTTGAAATTGGATAGTAATGAGCGTCCATAGTAATTGATTGATGAGTTTAACTGAAGTTAATATAATATTTTTTATTAAAATAATGAATTTTACAAATTCAAATTAAACAAATGAGGATTGACTTAAAGGATTGATTTCAAAATGAGTAAGCAGTAAATCATTGATGTTACTATGGGTTGATTATGTTAAAATTTATTATGAAATATTATTAATTAATGGAAAATATTTTTTAATTAAAAATGTAGTTATATATATACAGGTAGTCCTCGACTTACGACGGCTCGACTTACGACGGTTCGGACTTACGACCAAAATTATTTTTCCCAATGGGCCTGATTTTTGTTTCGAACCGAACTAAAAAATTAAACCAATTAATTTTCCTTAATTAAACACTATTAATTTTATAAGTTACCTACTATTTTAGTTTTTAACAACAAAAACAAATTTAGAATTAGTTAAAAATTAAATTAGCAAGCCTTAAAAAATATTCAGCACTTTTAAATTGTTTAGCTACAACTAATTTAAAAACAAAACGACAGCATAAATTTATCTGTCATATCAAAAATTTAAAGGCTAAAAAGGCCCAATTGAGTTAGCCATTTTAATTTTTTAAAAGTGAATAATTTTTTTATCCCAAAAATATCTGTGAATAATAGAAGTAGAAAAAATAAGAGAAGTGCTATAGATTTAGAAATGAAACATAAGTTAATTAAAGAGCATGATAGTGGTAAAAAGGTGAAAGACATAGCGCATGCCTTTAAACTATCCCATTCAACAATCTCAACAATTTTAAAAGATAAAGATCGAATTTTAAAAGCAGTTCGAGAATCAGCATGTATGCAATCTACAGTTATAACCAAAAAAGGCAAGGGGCCATGCATGAAATGGAAAAGTTGTTGGTGATTTGGATATAGGATTTGATCATAAAACAAATTCCTCTTAGCCTCGCAATTATCAAAACTAAAGCTCTAAGTCTTTTTGAAATGTTGAAATTAAAGGGAGGGGAAGGCCATGATCAGACATTCATTGCAAGTAACGGCTGATTTCAAAAATTTAGGAAACGAGCGAATTTACAAAATGTAAAAATCTCTGGAGAGGCAGGCAGTGCTGATAATAAAGCTGCTGAGGATTTTGTAGCTAAATTCGATGATTTCCTTAAAGAAGAAAATTATACCAACGAACAAATTTTTAATGTTGATGAAACTGCGCTTTATTGGAAGAAAATGCCTGGTCGTACGTACATTCATAAGGAAGCAAAACGTATGCCAGGTTTTAAGGCACATAAAGATCGCATCACAATTTTATTGGGCGGAAATATTGCTGGGTATAAATTGAAACCTCTTGTAATACATCGATCAAGAAAACCAAGAGCATTTAAAGGAGTGGATATCAATATGTTACCAGTACATTACCGCACAAATAAAAATGCTTGGATGACGCAAATACTTTTTGAGGACTGGTTTATGAAGGTATTTGCGCCTGAAGTAAAAGAATATTGTAATCGACAGGGCATTGCTTTTAAAATCCTCTTATTACTGGATAATGCACTTGGACACCCACCATATCTTGGCGATCTCTCGCCGAACATAAAAATTATGTATTTACCCCCAAATACCACCAGTATTTTACAGCCAATGGATCATGGAGCTATTGCCACATTTAAGGCTCACTATTTGAAAATCACATTTAGTCAAGCAATTAAAGCACTTGAAAATGAGATCACTCTAAAAGAATTTTGGTCGAAATATAATATGCTTCAAGCAATTAAAAACATAGCAGGTGGATGGCAAGAGGTCAGACCTTCTTGTTTGAGTGGAATACGGAAAAATCTAACAAAGCGACTTCAAGAGAATGTTAGTTCGACAATTGAAAGCGAAATTGGCATTGAACAAATTACCGCTCAGATCGTAGAACTTGGTCAACAACTTAATCTTGATGTTGACAATGCAGATATTAACCAACTTATTGAATACCATGTAGATAATCTAACGAATGAAGATTTATTGAATCTTGAAGCACAATGCGTTGCGGATGAAAGCAAATCAGACGAGGAAGAAATGCCACAAAAATTTTTTTCGGCAAAAGAAATGGCTGCAGCTTTTCACCAAATTCATCAGGGAATGCAAAAATTGGAAGAAATGGATGCTAATGAGGAAAGATTTACAAAAGTAAATAAGCTTATTGAGGAAAATATGGCATGTTATTATGCAATTTATAGCGAAATGAAAGTTCAAAGTGTGCAAACATCATTAGACGGGTTTTTTTTTAAAAACTGCCACTGAAGGTGCAGTTGTTTAAGATAACTCAATGGATTATATTAATGTGATGAGTTCGGATGACGAAGACAAGTAAACATGTAATTTTAATTTAATTTATTTAATATAAATGTATTCATGGCTTTTTATTATAATTTTAAATAAAGACTGAACTATGAATTTGTATTTTGCTTCTAATAATCCGTTTGTATTTTTGTTCTTTTTTTATTTATTTTTTTTATATGAACTCGACTTACGACCAACTCAACATACGACCATTGCTCGGGTCCCTATCTAGGTCGTAAGTCGAGGACTACCTGTATATATATATATTTGCCTNGTGTTAATAACGAAAAAATGAGCCTTCAGTTTAAAAAATACAAGAGCACAAAAAATGGACGCACAAATAAACCAATCATGCAAGATCAGCCATAATGTTATTATAATAAAAATATTTGTTGGAGTTATTACAGTTTTATTCCTACTCACTAAATGTCTAATAAAACATTTTATTCTTTAAATTTTTTTATTCTAGTGTTGGGGGCTGTTGAGTAAGCCTTGAAGTTGGACTTTAAAAGTAAATAATATAAAAAATTATAAACTATGCGAGTTATTTAATTAAGTAATAAAATCTTATGTATAAATATATTATATGCTATTTATATCAATTCAACCATGGTAAAGAAAATACTTATATATATCAAAATAAAAGTTATTTAAATATTCGATTTTACGACTACCAGATTTTTAAATTAAATAAATTTTGGATGACTTCTTACAGATAATAAATAACTAAAAATAAAAAACAAAGTATAATATGAAAATACTATAGAGCATAATATTGAGTTTCAGTGTATTGTTTACTAAAATTCTGGACTATTATATATCACTATTATATATCACTATTGTCTCCAAAAATTTTAATTTATTACCTCAACACTCATTTATACTTAAAATAATTAGAAATATCTAAACATGATCAGTGTTATACAAATGTTTTTGATATTATAACATTATTTTCACTTAAGTAAAAATATAATTTAATTTACATGTAACTTATTAGCTCCATTGAAGTGGTAAACCGCACTGGTCAAAAACCTTGAATGCTTTTTGTTAAAAGACGACAATATATCAATTAAAATTTTGAAAGACATCATTTAATTTTTGAAAAATGTTTTAACGTTAGATTAATATTTGATTGAGATAGTTCCGGAAATTAAGGATTAGCTCTGAGTTATTATTTTTTGAATATCAAAACACCTGTGAAGTTTTTGATATAATAAATTTAAACTTCATAATAAATTTTTATTTAAATAAATTCCGCAATATGCATTTGAAATCATCTTCAGTACTCTGCGAATCTGTTTAATAACTATCTTCACGAAAAATGGTATTTATTCTGATATTGGCTCGAATGTTTTAACTTCTGGAATTATTTTTTCTAATTATTGCATGTTTTTTTTCTCTGACATTTTTTGTGTATTATTAAAACAATTAATAGTGTAAATAAAAATTAAAAGTTTTAGAATTAAATACCACGCAATATTAATATTGAGATATCAATAATTAGCCTAATCAAGATGGTTGTCCATGACTGCTCAGATATGATCAAAATATTACATATATAATTATTGTAGAGAAATTAATTCTTTATATGTTAGGAATTTTCATTTTATAATTTGATGCGTTAGTCATAAGTAAAAACGCAAGTCAAACCTTTCAACGAGGTTTTCGTCATGACTAAATTATCTAATTGAAAAGTCATCAACAGCAAAGTTTTTGCACCAAGAAATATAATTAATATCAAATATGAAGTATAATATATATTGTAATTATAGATATTGATAACATTCTATTTCAGTGTTTTCCAAACTTTTTTGAGCCACGGCACACTTGCTGAATTAAAATTTTCGCGGCACACCTAAATTTTTTTTTGCTTTATTTGCAATTTTTTATTGCACTTTTACTAATCTTTTAATAAATAATGAAAAACTTATTTACTTGAAATAAATTTAATGTAAAAAATTTTAAATTTAGAAAAATTAGTGAATGACAGACGGCACACAGTTTGGACAACACTGTTGTAAACAAATAAATTTCGCACTTAATTGACTGATTAACATTTAAATTTGAAATAACTGTTAAAATATCCACAATTCAATTTCCTTTTATTAAGTTGTTTGAAGAAACAGGGTTTTTTTGACTTTTTTTAAAAAAATTTCACGGCACACCTGGGCACCCGCCACGGCACACAGTTTGGACAACACTGTTCTATTTTATTATAAGTATAATTATATTTGAATTATATGACAAGTACAACCCTTTTTCAATTAATAGTGTAAATAAAAATTAAAAGTTTTAGAATTAATAATATGCAATATAAATATTGAGATATCAAGAATTAGCTTAAGCAAAGTATTGTGGTTCCACTGAATAATTCCACCATATTTCGGAATTTCACGAGGCTTGATTTAATTTCTATTAAAATATCATTTTAAACATTACATTAAAACAAACAATTTATTATCAATACATTTTTTTAAGTAATATTCATCATATTTCAGATGATAAATGATGATAAAGTGGAAAAGTCATCGAAAAAATCAAAAAAAAATCCAGTCGTCCTAGATACAATTCAAGTCTCAATGAATGGTTGTAATACCAATGTGAGTGTCATTGTTGAGCAAGATATAATTTATTTAACTAATTAAATTAAATTTAATAATAATATACTTTTAATAATAATAATAATAATAATAATAATAATAATAATAATAATAATAATAATAATAATAATAATAATAATAATAATAATAATAATAATAATAATAATAATAATAATAATAATAATAATAATAATAATAATAATAATAATAATAATAATAATAATAATAATAATAATAATAATAATAATGCAGTGATTTTGCACATACAGTCCTGCCTCCATTTTAGAGGTCATTCATTTTGGTCTAAATATACAATTAAATTATAAGTAAAAACTCTTGATTTTACCAAAAATTATTCTTTATTTTATATCTTTATTTTAAAGATATTTTGTGTAAAATCAATGAGGCTTTTGATATTTTCCACTTTAATCTTCGGTGTATAATTCGTCAGCGAATCTAAAATCTTGTAAATGCTTGATAAATGAAACTCATCGTCTATTTTGCATTCATCTGAAAGTTCATCTTCATATCCTCATTCATTTCTTCAAATTCCTTATCAATGGCAGCATCAATCAATTCTCTCAATTCCTGTTTATGAGAAAAATGAAAGCCTTGTAAAAACAAGTTTTTATTTTAGTCCCGGAATTAATAAGTTCCATCGCTTTTGAACATTGATAAAAAGCTTCCAAAATATCAACATTATTAATATTTTCTTCAATGCATTTTTTTTGGCGCTAATAAATTTTTCTAATAAAGATTTATGATAGTGATCTTTAAACGCCTTGATCATCCCCATATCAAAAGGCTGTAAAATAGCAGTGGTGTTTTCTGTAAAAATAACAATTCAAGATTGGAAAAATCCTGAAAACACATGCGAAGGAGCATTATTCATAATAAGAAGAATTGTTCTGTTTTGTAGTTTCATTTCTGAATTGAAATTAGCCATCCAATTTTTGAAAATAATTGCAGTCATCTAGGCATTTGAGCTGTGGACATATCTTATTTTAAATTCTTTCAATTTTAATTTTTTTAAAAATCTTGGATTCTTCTACTTATTAAATACCAATGGTCCGTGCTTATCACCATTCATATTACAGGACAACAAAAGAGTTAACCGATCATTTTGAATTTTAATTCCCTTACATTGATCTCCTTAAGAAACAAAACTCTCTTTTGATACTCTTTTGTAGTATAAAAATGTTTCATCACAATTAAAAATATAAACTGGTCTATATTTTTCATTTTTTCGTTTTCTTTTCAAAATCTTCGATGGCTGAGAATAATCTACATAATTAAATTTCTTCAGCCATCCATTATAAGCTTTAGAAATGGTGATGCTAATTTTATCTGCAGTTTTTAAAGCGATTGTTTTAATTATCAGATCATTTAACGGGAAATTTTTATTCCCAACCCTTTGAAATAATTCGAACACTTGAGCATCTAAATTACAAGAAGCTGATATTTTATTCGATTTTTCATTGTCAGCTTTCTATATAAGTATGGAATTTTCATAAAAATTGGTTTCCAAACTATTCTCCATCTTTATCCGCTGAATTTTTGATTGACTGACCCCATGTTGCATAGCTAAATCACGTTGAGTTTTCATTTTATTTTTTAGTTTATTCAAAATCTCATATTTATCTTGCAGAGATAAATATTTTTTCATAATGGGCTAAAAACTATTAATTATACAAAATAAAATGATTTTTTATTCAATTAATATTTTTTTAAATGCCATGGATGGTCCAGAAATGTAGAGAAAGTGGTCTGGATTCTCGGTGTTTCCTATATTAAAATGCAATTTTTCACAAAGCGGTCTGGAAATAAAGGTAGTCAAAAAAGAAGTCGGACTATATTGCGCTATGTATGCAGGAAGGGCAAATCAATGTACAATGATATATGATATTATGGCATTGTGTATTGATTTGCCGTTCGATACTGTTGTCGTATTTCCCCACAGTTAAATAATTAGTTAAATAAATAAATAATTAAATAAAACAACATCTCTAAATAAAAAAATATATTGAGCACAACCAATCACCATGTGACCTGTACCCTTAGGGGGTCAAAATACTTTGTCGCATAAACTCAGACTATATGTAAATTATTTAATAATTTAACTGTGGGGAAATACGACAAAAGTTCTTGCGGTTCTATATATTACGTTGCAGTATTTTTAGCTTTCATAATCGATAATCACAAAATAAATATTCCAGTCGTTGGAGATCAACTTACCTTTTTATTCAAATGAATTACATATAATAATAATATTACTAATAATAAAATTCAATATTGAAATTTTCAGAAATGATATGCACTGTATAAAATTTTAAAAGGTTTCTATAAATGTCAAGGCGTTGATTGACACAAATTTGTTGCACTCAATAAATCACAGAATAATCTTTTATTTGTATTATTATTTTGATCAATTCCATTTTGTACCACGAGCTAATAAAAAATTTTTTAATTTTAAATATTTTTAAAAAATATATATTTAATATCATATTCCTGAATGTGATTTTACTGAAAACTATGGATATAAAATTATTATTTATTTCAATAATTTAATGTTATAATTTGAAAGCCACTTTTCATTTATTTTTACTTTTGCTTACGTGATTCATAAACATCTAACAATAACTGATATCTATTTAATCTAAATTTTCACATAAATCACAAATTCTGACATATCATATGCATCACTAAAGCATGAAAGACGTGTATTTGATGGAAAATATTGAGTTCATATATTCAAGTCTTTAATATTTGTCACCTTTCAATATTAATCCTTTTATAAACTTATGAGTATTTTATGCAACGCCCAAATATTACTTGGAAAATAAGCATTTTTGAAAACATTTATTACAGTTTTTCTAACTTTACATTTTTTATTTATTTTATTGTAAACAACAACATCTTGTTCCAAGACCGCGTAACCCAAAATTTTATGAAAGACCTATCGAAACATTTTTAATAGACGAAAACGAGTTTTTCCCCTTAAATAACGGAGTTCCCATCGTCGACCCATTTTCAATAACAGAACAATCAATAGTCACAGTTTTATTCAGGACAAGAGGTGGTGCCAAAGCAAACATTGAACATCACTCTTCCACACCCATTGTTCTAACCCAATTAATATTTTTAGACGCTCCATTTTTGAGTTGATTCGTGCACAAATGCCAACTCCAAATCTAGACAAGACCCCTTGTTACACGTGATACCTGACGAAATAATGTCATAATTAGGTTCACAAATTCCTGATGCATTAGACTCCGAAAACTCTTACGAGTCCATCAAAACAGCGATACAAAAGAAATACTAACCCACAAACACTACATCAATCGAGAAACTATCAGAATCCACTCTACGCAGACCAAGCATCATCATCATTTTTATCCCAACTCGTACAAGAACTAGAAAACGCTCATACCGGTCTATCAAAGAACACTGTTATCCTATGCCATTATTTTTTAACAGCGCTCCCACATCACGTCCAAACCTCTCCACTCGACGTCGATTCAGACGATCCTTTCCACCTGCAAAAATCGTTGATAAACTGGTCACCAGACCACCTATTCGTAACACACCAACATCCATATCATCTGTCTCTAACTCCTCGCTTCAAGAAAGATATCCTCCTTGACAAAATCTGCGTTAACTAACCCCCCCCCCTCCTCGACAAACATACTCCCAAAGAACTGACAGGTCAAACTCTTTTCCACCTCTGACTTGTTTATTTCACAAAAGGTTTTCATCCGACGCTAGAACATGTTACATAGGATGTTCTTGGCCAAATCCCACCGTCAACCTTAAGAGTTATTCCTATCTGCATTTATCGCATCCTCTTCGGATTACACGCACAAAAATGCCTTCCAGGCTGCACTTTTGTGAATCGTCACTCAAAAAAACCACATTACGACAAAAACTACTCCAATCCCCCCAGCAACTTTCAATTCCGGCTCATTAATTCACTTCCTAGTCGACTCCGGATCATCATNACAACTTCCACATAGCAGACACAATTCATCCAATACTAGGCTCCGATTTCCTCAGCGAACAATCCCTCATGATAGACTGCAAAAATCGACGACTATAAACGACTATAAATCGACGCAGACATCTCCAACGACTCAACTCAGCTTTATCCAATCTACTGACACGATGGAACGCAATAAACACATGTCAGATATCAAACACTCACCTAATTCAGAGCCAATGCACGACATAATCGAGTCACTCTCAACCACATACCCAAACCTCATCACAAATTCCCATATCATATCACCTACAACTCTATCGACTCATTATATTCCGACATTACCGTGCATATCACAACACAACCGAGCCACTTAAAATATATTGTTAAATTAATTAAATTAAAATCAAATTAAAATTATTGTTTAAATAATCCTCACTTTTATTTTTCCAAAATCAAATTCAATATAAAAAAATACAATGAAACATTCAACTTCCCAATCATTAAATCTCATCAAAACCAATAAAGCAAATAAGCCAGACATTCAAGAAACTGAAGCCTTCGTTTTATTAGCTATGATCTCTCTGATGATGGCCAAGATCTTCAACAATCTCCATACAATCGCCTGATCAAGTGTCCGTGCTTTCGTTGGTACCTTGACTATTGGAGCAGATATATCAATTATTTTTTTCAATGTTTTTTTGAATAAAATGTTTATTCGAATTAGTTGTATATCTCTACACTCGAAACCCTTGAATTGCGGAATTAATTGGTTCCGTGTTATTTTCATCTGTGTTATACAAGACATGGAAAATTTGAAAGAAAATACATATTTAGAAATTATATTTCAAATCGATTATAACAGTCACTAAATAATGACACCGATTTAAATCAGGTCACCTCATAAAATCGACTTCTAGTACATCGATTTTTAAAACATCGAGTGTGAAAAGATCTACTTTTAGCCTTAAAACATATATTGTCGAAAACATCTACTGTTAAAAACATCAACTGTCAATAACATCTAGTAATAAAAGGCAAGAACATCAATCGCCTAAAACATCGAGTTTAAAAAACCTTTTTTAATTAAATGCTCTCATCATTTTTTTTAATTTTAATAGGTTTTTTTAATTTGTTTAATTTTGAAACCATCTCTTTTTGTTATATTTTCATCAATTTAATTAATTCAACAAAAGATTATTTTGTTGTTGATTATCTAGAAGTCGATGTTTGGGGGCGCGCCGTAAGTAGCATGTTCATTTTGATTGCAAAAACTTGAAATGAAACAATTTACCATATTTTAACTCCTGTGATTTTTAAAACAGAACTTGCTTAAATTCATTCCCACCCCTCAGATAGTTAGATATACCCTTGCGAAATGTTGAATGTGACCAGTACCCTTACGACAAATACAGCATAGAGGGACAGAATATTTTGTCGGATAAATTCAGACTATATATATAATAGTTACATGCCTAATTTAGATAATTAAAACAGACACAAATTGATAAAAATTTTCTTCATATTTAATTTAATTTTAATTTGTAGATGTTTTAAAACTCGATGTTTTAGAAGTTTTAAAAGTAGATTTTATTGACAATCGATGTATTTGTTGTTGATGTTTTGGACTCGATGTTTTAGACAGTAGATGTTTTCGCCAATAGATGAATTAGAAGTTGATTATTTTGTTGTTGATTATCTAGAAGTCGATGTTTTGGGGGCGCGCCGATTTAAATATATCGTCAGGTAGAATTGAAATTCAAACTAAATCAATCTAAATTGCTCTTTTTAAACAAACTAATTAACTAATTCATTAATTTTTTATAATATATAAATACCAAAGAAACTTAACATAGGAGGCCGCCACATCGTCCACAGGCCGCTACTGGGCGTCCCATCGTAAACGAGAGTTTGAATTTCAATTTTACCTGATGATGACAGCGATTCTGTCGAAATATATTGTAGTAAATATGTATATATGTATAAAGAGTGCTTGAAGACTATAAATCAGTAATATATCGATGTTTTTTGATACTCACGAATTTTCGGCATTGCCTTTTCAAGTGAATTTGATCATTATTACACTTACCAATTATTGTTGTGGAAAAATAAATTTATTTCATATTTTATAATAAATTTATTGGTTTAATTATATTTTAATTACCCAAATAATATTTCCTATTTTTTAAATTTTATTTTATAAAAAAACGTTTTTTAATTTTATATATTTAAATTTTAAATTTTTAATTTAAAACCAAATTCAAATAAACGTCTCAGGAATTTTTTTAATTTAGTCGAATGTTGATGGGCGGTTTAAGTTTTTTGATATAAAGAGTCTCTGCAGCTAATCTTTGCAATGTATTTTTGAACGCATCTTGTAACATTTTGTATTTTGTTTCGTGTATGAGTGGTTCTGATTTGTGCACTGTTTTCCAGTGTTCCTGATAATTGCTGGTTTTGTTTTTGACGTGTTCGTTGAGTCTTGTTTGGAACGTTCTATGTGTTTCGCCTATGTACGATGCGTCACATCTTGTGCAAGTAATTTGGAAAACAATGTTTTTTGAGAATCAGAAACATACAATCTCGATGAAATAGGTCTGATGTTAGAGATTTTCGAGACTTACGAAGCTGTGATTTCAAAGGTGCAGGGTTGTAAAACTTGGGTGAATATGAACTAGCAACACCATATTGCGAATGTAAGCTCTAATTATATTACATGTCTTATCGTTTAAAAAAGGGAAGTGTAGGTATATTACTGGTTTATTGACATTTTCCTTTTGTGTATTATGCCCATTGGAGTTATATTCACTCAAAAAGTATTTTTCTACGAACTCCTTTGGGTATCCATTTTGTAAAAACCGTGTTTTAAAGTTTTCCAGAGTTTCTTGTTTTTTTCCTTTTGTCCGAACATTTCCTTATTGTTTTTTTTCTCTCTCCTACTAATAGAGCGATTTTTCGTTGGAGTGGAACGTGACTTTCCAAAGGAAGAATGTGTACACTGTGTACACTTTTAGTGAATAAATCTGTGTTGACTGTGAGTGTGTCTGGACCTTCAGAAGAACTTATCATGGTATCTAAGATATATATTCTAAGATATTTTATAATTTTTAAAGTCTGAATTGAGAAAATAGAATTTTTGGCTATATTATAATTTAAAAAATTAATGAATTAGTTTGTTTAAAAAAAAGCAATTTAGATTGATTTAGTTTAAATTTCAATTCTACCTGAAATTAATTCATATTTACTTAATTTTCAAATGGGTTTCCTTAGTGTAAATATAACATTTTACCAATATTTCAAAATTCTTTTCTCATCTAAATAGACTACAAGCATTTGGTTAGAAATATCAACGACACTGATATATTTGTTATACTGAGTAATAATTTCCTGTGAAACATGTATAATTCAATATTATTACTAAATATTTTCTACTATAAAGTTCATGTTATTTATTACAGTTGTCTAGCAAATTTATTATTTATCTGAAATATCGACATAATTCAAAAAATCTCCTAACAAATCTTATTTAACCTCTTAAGTGTATATTCGTCATAAATAATGTCACTACTCGGTGCTTATTACAGTTATATCCGCACTGTTGAAATTTAAGTAAATCTCTATGGACTGGATTTATATATTTAGCTGATGTGTTTCTATCGTTAGATGACCTCAGGAGAAATAGTATCAATCAAATTGTATTCTGCATTTTGTTGTATTCTGCATTGTATTCTGCATTGTATTCTGCATTTTGTTTTACTATTCAATGTAGAGCCAAAATAAATAATGATATCAGCCCTCTGTGATGTACATTATGTTTATTACTCACTTCACTAAATAGGTTAATATATCGGGAGGTAGTGAAATTGATGGAGTAAAAATATTTACATAAATATTCATATAATTTTTTTTTCAATTTGTTTCTATAACATATCTGAAATGAAGCGAATGGATTTTTTGAACGGTTGGTAATTGAAAATTTATTTGATTTCTTCTTTTGACACTGTTGACGTTTCTCTTACCTGATATTTTCTGTTTTTAAGCTCCACGACATTTTCTAGTTATTAAAACAAACTTTTTCTTCTCTATTTCTGAAGTTATTTTTGCTTTCTTTTAAATTAATTAAATATCTTATTTTAATCATATATACGGGATATATTGTTAATAATTATTGATGTTGATTAAATTACATATTATAAATATAATTATATTTGAATTGTATGACCAGTACAGTGTACTTATTTCTAAACTTAATGAACTGAAACATAATAAATGTTGTGGAAATTGTGCTTACATTTGTTTTAGAGATTGATTACTAATGGCAAAATTCTTCATTTTTTGGCATTGACATGAAAATATAGTTCAGAAAATCTTATCAGAAAAAGATAAAATTGACCAACTCATTGAAAACAACACTAGGGTCGGTAGTTTGTAAGAATGAAGACAAACAAGATTATAAATAGCAGATAAAAAGTAAAGTAGTTAAAATCTGACAGGAAATGAAATTCTGTGCAATGAAAAGCATAAATTTAGACTTTCTTAAAAAATTATAGTAAAAAAAATTAAAGAACCAATATTAATGTTAAAGCTAAAAACTTATTATATACAAAAATATAAATATCGATGTTTTTTGATATTCACGAATTTTCGGTACAGGCTTTTTCAAGTTTTTTTTTCAAAATTTTTTTTCATCAAAATCACTTGAAAAAGGCAGTGCCGAAAATTCGTGAATATGTTTACTGATTCATAGTCAATTTTTTTTATAAATACAATGCCTATTGAAAGGAAATCATAGATGAAAACCGAAAGAAGTTCTTATAATACTATAAATTTATATTTTTAACCCTATATGATTTAATATTGTTGTCATTAATATCTATTAAAATAGAACACGAATGTAAATGCCGTAAACGAATATCTGAAATCAGAAGAAAATAATGAACGAGGAAATTGGATTGGTAAATGTGATTTTATACTGAGCAGTCTTGGTTATGCAGTTGGACTGGGAAATATTTGGAGATTTCCATATATGTGTTATAGAAATGGAGGAGGTGCATTTATGATTCCTTATTTGATTTTTCTTTTCCTCATCGGGATGCCAATATTTTTAGTTGATGTTGGTCTTGGCCAGTTTACAAGTAATGGACCTTTCACATGTTGGGAATATGCTCCTATATTTACTGGTAAACAAATTTATTTATAAATATATTTATTATTTATTAGGTATCGGGTACGCCATGGTTATCATATCAACATTAGTTGCAGTTTATTATAATGTTATAATATCGTATGCCGTTTACTATATGTTTGCTTCAATGTCTAACCCATTGCCATGGGTGTCGTGTAACAATTCATGGAATACTGACTGTAAATAATTTAATTATATAATAACAATAATAATCCTCATTACATTTTGTTTTTTATGAAATATTCCGTAATAATGGAAATGTTTTTAATTGCTCTGAATTTGGTTTAGACTGCCGAGACCGGTTATCAATAGTTAATTGTAGCATGATGAAAGCATTAGATAATGGTACATGCTATGATACATCTGACAAGTTGGCCGGACTTTGGAATGAAACCCTTTTCAATATTGTCACTCAAAGAACCAGAAAATTACCAGCAGAAGAATACTTTAAGTAATACTTTTGTATTTGCTTATCTACTGGTTTTAACCTGATGTCAGAATAAAATGATGAATGCTCAGCTTTATCCAATGAAGGGTCTTCGCGTTTATTAGCCATATAGCGAACCATTTTTTTCTTGAAAAACATAAAACTATGATCACTGTAATAAGGATTAATACTTTAGTTTCTAGTCCAGTCACTTGCAATCTTTGTGGAGAGTGAATTTTGGTATGTTTAAGAAAAGTTCAATAAAAAATTGAAGAATAATGAAAATTGTTACATTCCATTAAGGAACTTTTTATTTCTTTTATAAACAAAATAAAATTGTGATTTGCACTACAGTATGTCACAACAAACATAATTCTTGAAATATGTTTACCATTTTGCTGCTTCTTATAAAGGTACACTTAATGCAGCAAGTTTGTTCAAGATTGTTTTTGTCTATTTTGGTGGGGTATGAATGTCATATTGTATTGGATCATTTTAGAATATAAACAGTGAACTGCGCTCTAAATAGTTACTAAACTTGAGCAACTCAATTTTTTATCAAAGATTTTCTATGCTCATGGTAAAGATACGCAATAATGCAAGGCCACATGTCTTGAAAACTGTATGAGCTTTGATTGGGCGTTTTATTTCATTCATCATATTCAAAGGACTTTGCGCTGTTAGACTATCTTGGCTGATAGAGCATTTCATAAGAAATATATCATTTACGGATAGCAATTTCATGAAAACTACCTGATAGCTTTTACTATTCAAAATCATAATTTTTTTATATATGGCATTTACCAAAAATCTGAAAGATAGACAAATGTCATACAGAGTGATGTAAATTACATTTATGACCAATATTGTTTATTCTATTTTGTATTTAAAATAAATATATTTTTATATAAAAGATTTATTTATTCACTACACTAATATTTAACTATATATAATAAAAGTAGGTATATAAAAGAAATCAATGGTGAAAAAAATAAAAGATTTTACTAATATTATCTATAGTAATAGGAGCTTTGCCCTTTAAAAATCACGTGATGTACTGATATAATTTAAAATAACAGTTATCTAAAGAGTGCTAGTTTGCAAGTTAGCTATACTGGTATATGTCTGAAATACTATTGCTATACATAACCAAAGGCGTCTTTAGAAATTTGTCGCCCCTGTGCTATAAACTATAATGCGCCCCTAAAAAAACAATTTTTACAAAAATATATTATGTTTATTAATAATATTACAGTAGATGGAAGGGAGCCCGCCAGAACAGGAGCCCGCCGCGACACATATACCCCTCCCCCTCGGGGAAAAAAATTTTTTTTAAATAAAAGGTCAAGGTAATTTTTTTTTCAAGGTCAAATTTTAAACAAAGACCGTGACTCATCCAAGTCGTTCCAAAGTCATTTCAAGGTCGCGTGACTCATCCTAGGTCATTCCCAAGGTCATATGACTCATTAGGATGAATCATCAAGGTCATATTATTATTTTTTTAAATATTATTATTTTCAAAAATATTATTAAGTGTTCTAGCGGGCTCCTGGTTTTCGTTTGCCCAAAAGTTATCGTTCCCATTATCCGAATTTATTAAACCATAGCTTATTTTGAAGCTTAGTGCAAGATCTATCTATTGATATATAAATATTATCATCATCATTATTATTGGTAAAAATATTAACGTTTTCCCGAGACCATTTTCAAGGTCATTTATTTTTTCAAGGTCATATTTTAAAATTTAAATTTACAGAGTTCCCGCCAAAGAAAATTATTCAACGATAGCTCATTTTAAAGCCCAATCTAAGACCTTTCGATTGATCCATTATTTTGTCGGATAGACTAGGAGTATATATATTAATACTAATAATAATAATAATAATAATAATAATAATAATAATAATAATAATAATAATAATAATAATTATAATAATAATAATAATAATAATAATAATAATAATAATAATAATAATAATAATAGTAGTAATAATAATAATAATAATAATAATAATAATAATAATAATAATAATAATAATAATAATAATAAAACTTAGAAAATAAATGACCTTGAAAAAAAAATGACCTTGAAAAAATAATATTTTGAAAAATAATAATAAAATAGTCAAATGACCTTGAAAATGGTCTCGGGAAAACGTTAATAACTTTGTCAATATTAATGATGATGATAATCTTTATACATCATTAGATAGATCTTGCACTAAGCTTCAAAATAAGCTATCAATTGATGAAATAAAATGATTGGAACGATAACCTTTGGGCAAACGAAAACCAGGTGCCCGCTAGATCACTAATAATATTTTGAATAATTATATGACCTTGAAAATGATTTTTGGTAAAATGTTAATAACTTTGTCAATATTAATGATGATGATACCTTCTATGGCTCAATCGAAAGGTCTTAAATTGGGCTTTAAAGTGAGCTATCGTTGAATAGTTGTCGTTGGCGGGAACTCTGTAAATTTAAATTTTAAAATATGACCTTGAAAAAATAAATGACCTTGAAAAAATAAATGACCTTGAAAATGGTCTCGGGAAAACGTTAATATTTTTACCAATAATAATGATGATGATAATATTTATATATCAATAGATAGACCTTGCACTGGGCTTCAAAATAAGCTATCGAATAATAAATTCTGATAATGGGAACGATAACTTTTGGGCAAACGAAAACCAGGAGCCCGCTAGAACACTTAATAATATTTTTGAAAATAATAATATTTAAAAAAATAATAATATGACCTTGATGATTCATCCTAATGAGTCAAATGACCTTGGGAATGACCTAGGATGAGTCACGCGACCTTGAAATGACCTTGAAACGACTTGGATGAGTCATGGTCTTTGTTTAAATGACCTTGATGAGTCATATGTCTTTGTTTAAAATTTGACCTTGAAAAAAAATGACCTTGACCTTTTATTTAAAAAAAATTTTCCCCGGGGGGGAGGGGGTATATGTGTCGCGGCGGGCTCCTGTTCTGGCGGGCTCCCTTCCATCTACTTATTACACATTATTGCATATACATATATTAAAATTATATATTAAATCATTTTATTTCAATGACTAGGATAACAAACGAACAAAAAAAACAATAAAAAAATAATATTAAATTAACATTAGCTTACAAAAATTCAACAGTCTAATGTTTTCTTTAAACAAAAAAATATAAGAAAAAAATAAATTTCTTTCAAACATAAATATCAAAATATAACATTAAATAGAATTAATATGTATAATGAAGAAAAACGATTACAATATTTTTTTCTTTCTAGATTTATGTCTTGCAAAACTATCAACTATTTCTTCACAGTCAATACTTTCAAAAAATTCAGACTCAATGGCTAATATACTTAAATTATTAAATTTTAAAAAAAATGTAAAGTTATAAATTGTAATAAAAAAATATATTCTTTTCACCTTTTATTTCAAAATTAATTCGTAAATGTGGATAACTAGATTATTACAAAATTTTCTTCTCAATTTTTTAAAGTTTTAAAACTTATAAACAAAAATGTCAAAAAATAATAATTATTTTTGCATATATTTAAAATTTTAATTTATATATTAAACTAATTTTTTATGTAACATAACCATGTCAATATTAACGTCAATTACTTACCTATGAATAATTTTCGGATGTACGTACTGTATGGACATACAAAAGTGTTAGTCAGAGGCACTACACGTACAACTGTAATTATATATTTTGAGAATGATAGTTAAAATTTCTTTACGATTTTCATAGTAACAAATGAATATTTATAATCAAAATTTATAAAATAAAAAGCATTAAAATTATTTCAGTAATGAAGTTCTGAATCTATCCAAGGATGTCACAATAATTGGTGCTGTTCAATGGAAACTTGCTTTATGTTTATTCGGTTCATGGATCATTGTGTTCTTATGTTTAATTAAAGGAATTAAATCAAGTGGGAAAGTGAGTTGAATATCTTTAACTTTAAAACAAATTATAATCATGGTTTATTAATACATGGGATTGGGAAGGGGTAAATAAATTTTAATAATAATTTATAAAATGTGTTTAATGCTCCAAGTTTAGTGGGAAATAGAAATTTTTAATTAATACAAAGAATATATGAAGTTTTTGCATTTTCTAAACAAAAATTTATATACTATAAGTAATAATAATTTTCATTTAAAAGTTATTCAGCCTCTACATTTTTCAAAGCATCAATATCCTCATCTGGTAAAAGAAGTTTAGCTTACCTTCACTGGATTTGGATGATATTGCTATAACTTCATTTCTGTTGAAATATTTAAAAATACATTTTGTAATTGTGGAATAATTGAACTGGTTGCAATTAAACTTCATTATTTATAAAATTTTCTTCATTTTTCTTTTTTTTTATCAGCCATCATTTTCTTGGGCATTTGTAAATTATGACTAATTTTAATGAACATCACTTATTTATAACAAAGCTTGACAATCAGATTCGTGCATCTGTGTTGCATTCGCTTTGTTTACTCTCAAAGTTTAATGTTATTTTTTTACATAAAAATTTAAAAATAAAACTGATTACAAATGTCATTGATAATATACTATTTACATAAAAAGTTTAAAAACTGATTACAGCAGTCATTGTTACTATTTACTAACAAAAACCAAAAATAACTAAACATTTATATAAAGAACATTTATTGATTATCAAAAATACACAAAAAATTATATTTTTGCAACTCCTCTCGCAATAGCCAATTTATATGGTTACGAATCCTATCGATACAAGCTTCACGCTCATAAGCACAAATTGATGGATGGTCAATTCGTTGCAGCTCTTCATTTAAATTAAAATGTTGTTGGAGAATCTATTCCAAATCAATCCTCGTTGTAAGCATAATTCTGAAAGGAATAATTTCTGGGATGCAGCAAATGAGTTCCGACAAGATTTTCCATTTTACCGATTAGAATCCCCATTAATATATCTGAAAGTCAACATATTTTAAAAATTAATATTTATAAACGAAAAGAATTTTTTCGAAAAGAACAGTTGTCATGATTTTTATATTTTAAAACGGAAAAACATAACTTGTAATTGTTATATATAGACTTGTTTTCAAATAAAAATTCAACAAATAACAGTATTTAATTTACGAAATTATAAACGAATGAGAAATAATCTAAATTTCAAAGTCCTAACATAACTTCTTTTCCTCTTGAAAAAATATTAACACACATGACTATATTTTAAAAGTATTAAAGAAGGAAATAATTCGGATTCGAACATGCATTCAGTTTTTTGAGACAAATTATATAGATTAATACATTTTCTAAATCTATAGTAACTACAGTTGATTGTATTTGAATATCTGTGATTTTATATTGCAAATCATTCGGAAGTAATGCTTTCTTACATCCCATTATTCTATATTTCCTTGATATATGAAAAATATGATTGTTTATTTTCCACTTTTGACAACAATTTGCTGAGGATTTCTAGTAGGGAATGACATATTGCTCACATCAGCCTTTCCTTTATAATTTTTATTTGATAACATGTTTAGAAAAATTTTATATTTGATCCATATATATGATTTATATAAGAGTTCATTTGAGGGGTTAATATAAACAATACCTAATTAATTTATATTTGAGAAAGGAATTAAGAAATTATGTAGTTTAAAAATTTCTTAAAATCAAAGTTATTCAAATCTAAATTCAATAAGATTTATTGGCACCGTGGAGCGGATAAAGAACATGGGTTGACGCAAACGAGTTTCTGTAAATTGAAAAATAAGAAAATAGTCAAGGAATTCGACAAAAATTGGTCAAGTCGATTACAAAAAGGTGATGATTTATATCAGGAACCTAATAAAGAAAGAGTTCAATAATTTATTCACAAAACGTAGTAGACATGTTGGTGTTACTCTGATTTTTATAACTAAAAACATTTTTCATCAAGATGGTAATCATCGAACACGTAATTTGAATATACAATATTTAGTAGTTTTCAAAAATCAGAAGGATACTACTGTTATTGATTTTCTTTCAAGGCAGACATATCCAAATAATAGATATTTTCCAATCAGTGCATTTCAAGATGAAACCAAAAACCATATGGTTTATAATTTTCTCAAGTTCACCCAACAATGTCCAGATAAATTACAAGTTAGAACAGATATTTTAAACAAAAATGGAGTCATGGTTTATAAACAAAGCTGAAATTGATAAAATAATTAACTATATTTCTAAAAGCGATGGTTAAACCGAAGTTGACAGTGTCAAAATTGGAATTGAGAAAACTTAAAAGAATATTGAAAAAGAAAAACCTATTCCTTAGAAAACCGTTATATACCTTCGAAAAAAGATTATTATCAAAGACTTTCCAGCTTCAAATCCCATTTCACATATATTAAAACCAAAATCGGTCAAAAGGTTTTTCATTTTTACTGCATTGCTAAAGTCACCAAGCCTGAAAGAATTAATATTTTACAATAATTCCCTAATTTTGTTTGTCTATTTGTTGAAGCTTGTTTCGGTGGAGTAGAAAAGCTATAGAAAAGAGTTCTGAATTCAAAAAAGGATACACAAGAGTGGTTATGGGGATAAATAGCATACAGTTTAAACAAGTTAATGATGAAAAGGTTTTAAACCAGAGAATATAAGACATTCGGTATTGACGATTTATAGCAAAGGTATTTGGTAGAAATGATTCCATGTTCAAAAATCAATAAGGAGTACAAATATATTTTGACCTTTAATGATGTTTTTAGTCGTTATGCACGTGCTATTCCTTAAATCAAAATCTGCTGATAAAATGGTTCAAACTATAAAAACAATGTTCAAAGATGGTCACCCTGATAATTTATAAACGAATTTGGACAAAGAATTTTACAATAGTAAAGTGAGACAAGTTCCTAATAAAACAGACCATTATTCTGTCCATTCTCAGTATAAAGCCGCTTATGCTGATCGATTTAATAAGACATTGAGAAATAGACTCAAACGAAATTTTGTGCACTAAGGAAATAAAACATGGATTAATGTTTTACCGAAAATCATATATAGTTATAATCATTCAACACAAAGGTTTTAATGGATTACGAACTGTGGATATTTCATCTAAAAATGATGTTGATTTAGGGCTGTCAAGAAAGGTTGAAAGAATGATAAAACCAAGTATAGTGTCGATAACCATATTTGAATATCAAAATTATCTGCTTAACCATTCATTAAAAATTTCATTACAAATTGAAGTGATGAAAGTTTTTAAATTTTTGAAAATAAATACTAAACAGAATCTTGAATTGGCTGGGAAATCTTTCGAACAAGAATTGCAAGTTATTTCAAAACCAACAGTATTTACAATTGAAAAAATAGTGAAATCCAAAAATAAAAGTAAGGATAAACAATACTATGTCAAATGGCATGGGTATCAAAATCCGAAACTGATATCAGCAAAACATCTAGTAAAATGAATTTCTATACAATTTTGTCGAGCAATAGTTATCCAACAATTCATCCAAACAATCAAGTCAGCAAATTCATGGTCAATCTTCAAAATCCGATTTCTTTACATGATAATTGAAAAGTTCCATTGCAAAATTTTACATTTGTGTACAATCCACTCCCATTTTATAGTCAATATAAGATTGATTTCAATAGGAATGTACTGAAAATGTGCAGTGGTCTCTTTGTTATCAGTAATTTTAATTCTGAATCAAATGCGAATCCGCATTGTCAAATGTTTTACAAGAATGAATTAAATATTAGTTGTGATTTAAACCGTTTACAAGAATATTTGAAAATATTGTAGTTGCCAAACGAATGGGTTGTGATAAGTTGAAAAATGATTTTGCTGAAAAAAATATTTATTACTCTTTAGTCTATTTGAACCTAACAGTTTAATGGAAGAAATCGAAATATCAGTGTCGTATATTGATGAAGTTGAAGAAACATTCACGCTTCCTGGCGAATTATATTTTGATAAACTTGATGTGATACTCAAATATTTAAAGAACAATTGTCTACACATTTTTTAAAAATTTGGAAATTTTGAAAAATTTATTGTTCAACTTCAGTCTGAATGGTGATATTTATAAAGTTACATTTTATAAAAATTTGACAAATGCACTTGGATTAGCGAAGCAAAAATATCAGAAAACAGCTGATGATATAACCAAACGTAGAATATTTAAACATTATTGATCCTGTAAATATTGGCAATACTTAGGTTTAGCTTTTGAAACCGGTATGGATGGATAAATTTAATCAAAGTGAAGTTGTCAATATAGTTATCGAGAATCCCTGTTTCAACATCAATTATAAACAATATAGATATACACAATGATTCTGGTAAATTAATCAAATGTTTCTTTGCCCATCGGTCATTGCGGAATAAATTGCATTATCATTCATAATTTTGGGAACATGTTTTAAAATTATTTTTTTATAAAATATTTTCTAAAAAATTAATGTTTAACCATTATCATCTGAAATATTTTGTAGTTGATTCATCATTGGAAATGGTAATATCTTGTTCAATTTATATGATAATACATTGAATAATATGTCATTCGATAGATAATAACTTGCTCTTTTTAAAGATATATAACTTTACATAATTTGAATGTTTTGTCAAGTTTTTAAAATTTCAAATTTTGAATATCTTTTAAATTGTAAATGGCAACACATTGATCTATATATATATATATATATATATATATATATATATAATATATATATATATATATATATATATATATATATATATATATATATATATATATATATCTATATATATATATATATATATATATATATATATATATATATATATATATAATATATATTATATAGATCAATGTGTTGCCATTTACAATTTAAAGATATTCAAATTTGAAATTTTAAAAACTTGACAAACATATAAAATCATATAAAATTTGCAGAAAAAATTTCTAAGACTTAAGTTTTTGGACTTTTAACCTTGGCGACCTTCGACCCCTGTAAAACCATGTAAGGTATGATCCAACATGTTTTTCATGATGGTGTCGATCTTGTAAATAATGTTTGAGAAATTTTTTGACAAATCCAAATGGAGGGTTGGGGTTTGATTTAGAAAATAAAAATAAAAATTTTGAAAAAATAATTCTATGTAGTAGTAGTACATAAACTTTTAAATAAAGGTATGATTTATGCTATGACTTATTGCATTTGTGCTTCGAAGCATGATCCACCATGCGACTCATTCTATACCTCAATTTCTCGAAAATTAAAATAACGAGGGGGTGGGTTGAGTCTGAGTTAGATCGCTAACTTCTATCCACTGGAGAGTTTGAGACCTCTTCCAATGTCATTTAAAATAGTGATTACAAAAAACAAATTTTCCATCATATAGGATGAAAGTGAAGGGCCGACGAAAGGAATTGAAAATTAAAATGAAAAATTAGTATATTAAATGAATTTATTTAATCTTCAAATATTTTTCTTTTTTGAAGACCCTTTAAATACTTTCACAGTGCTGTATTTTTTAATTTATATTTTCGCAATATTTGAATTTATTTTAATTGAAGATGTTTGGGTTCTTTCACGAGTGAAAAAATATATAAGTTCCCTATTAAATTCTTTTTATCTGCATCGAACTTATACTATCACCGCTGTGGCGCAAGGAAGGTGTATGTGCAACAAAATTCATGTATGTATTTAACCAATGTACATATTAAACATTTATATCTTTGAATACTAAAACTGCGTTTGCATCATATTTGACATTTCAAAATAGAATGAAGTTTACATGGGAAATTTTGAATATTTACATAGAAATATAGATTTTAACGGTTGTATTTTTTAAGATAAGAGAGGTTAAGGGTTAAGGGTTACCTGAACCTTTATAGTAAGCATAATTTTTACAATGTTATTGAATATTTCAACCTGTTCAAATAAAATATTAATGCAATTTAAATCAACGCATTTATTTACTAAATTCAATATATTTTTTATTATTTTTTTTTCAAAAAAGTGTCACAAATTGCAGTTATTGTAAATTTTCATATTTTCGAAAATTAATATGGTTTATAAAGTTAAATGAGTCAAGACTCTCCTTTTTTATAAGAACCTTATTTTTGTATAAAACAGAGGAACAACAGCGGTACGAATAATCGTAACTTCAAATATCTATATTTCATTTTTTATGTTCTTCTTATCGTAAGTAATTTCTTTGTGAATGTCTGTTGGCTAATTGTTTGATCCAACTTTGTGTATGCTGAAGGAAGTAGATAGAGTAGAAGCAAAATCGGACTCAAAATGATTTTTCATTTTCTCAGTTTTCTGAAGTCTGTAAAATAACTTGACTGATGTTACCTACAAGACTGATTTGAGGAAAGTGGCAATGTTTTAGAAATATATTAGCCGTCATGTTTGTAAATATCTTAACAACTCACCGAAATGTAAATTACGATGTTCTTATTTAAAAACATTTTAATTATTTTTTCAGCATTTATTAGCGAAATTCAGGTTTAATTGCTTCCACAAAAAGCCAATTGTTCGGCCTGTCCTTTGATGCTTTATCTAAAATCAGTAAAATCCTTTAATAATTTTCCCGTGGTCCCTTACTGCTTGGCTGTCTATACGTCTCGGGTTTTCCATGTTGTTCTTGATTCCCATTAGCGAATTCATTAATTTTAATCAATATGATATTTCATTATAACTTTTTCTAGAAAACCCTCACTAAACTTTTATTACTATTTTTGGACTCGTATCATAATCTGACCTTCAACCATATCCGTCTCACCGATCAATATTTATTTTCAAATTTTTATTAAATTTTTTCACTTTTAATATTTCGGTGTTTTTATTGATTTTAACTGTGCTTTTGTTTTATTTTATGCCTTTGTATATTCATATATATTATTCATTTTTATAATATTAACATTATTACATTGATTTTTTAAACAAAATTCTATAATATTAATATTTCAATCCTAATAAACAGCTGATTTCACAGAGTAATAATTTCTATAATGAAAAAATCAATTAATTTTATATAATATATCTATTTGCATAGAATAATAACCTCTATAGTAAAACTTTGTGAGCAAACCAATAAATAAGTCATTATTTCTGACATATTTTTTTGAATTTTTTACAATTTAAAGTTTTAACAGTTTTAAACTTAAATTTATATTTTCATTTTATTTATCCATTTTGGGGAAAATTGGCCAATATTCACAAAATTGTTTTTAAGTTTTATGTTTATCTATTTCCAAAGTTGTAAATTATAGAGCTAAATGAACTTTTAGATATTCATAATAGTTAGATATCTTGTTGTTTTAATAATTAGGAATTTGCGGTTTTTTGTGAATTAATTAAAACTTGTTATTTATAAATTCTTTGATTAAATATATATTGTTAGTTTCAAGATTTTTGCTGCAAATTTAAAGATGGATTTAGCTGGCGACCACGCCGAAAATCAAAATGTCAACGCCATTTCGAAATCGACAAAATCGCCAATGGAATGCCTACCGAAATCATGCCAAGACATGCTCACACTGAACATCAGACAATATGATGGACGAGCTTTAAAAGAAGCCGAAAAATGGATCAGAGATATAGAAGAATGGTTGCTGACAAATGGACAGCGATTGACAAGCACTTTCGATGTGTTATTAGTGGCAGAAGCAAAGACATTGTGGGGAAACGTCAGAGAAACAGAAACAACAGATGTAAAAGCCAAAGCGTGGTTCTTGAATACGTTCACAATTACAAAATCTATAACTGACAAAATCAGAGAATTGGCAGCTATGGAACAGGAAGATGATGAAAGGTTTGCAGCTTTTGAGATACGGCTAAGAAAAGCTTTAGCTGAAGTTGTAAATTCAGGACGATCAGAAGAAGATATTGTTCAAGACCTCATCGCAAATAAAGCACGCGATGCGAGACTGCGGGAGATACTATTGACGAAACCAGAAACAAAAATTGAAGAAACAAGATCATTGGCGAAAATTTTTGAAAGTAACAAAAATGGAAACCATAAAACAGAATTTGTTAAAGCAATCGGTCAAAGAACATACGCTAGCGTGACTGAGGGAGGGCAGATGAGAATTCAACAGAATACCCAAAATCCCATGTCTACATCACCACAAAGAAGGCAATCAGAAGACCGATTTAGTCACCACAGATCAAGAAGAGACGAATATCCTATACGCGGACCAATACAATATGAAGGAAATAACCATGGTCGTCGAGAACAATCTCCAAGAGAACAATTCTTGAGAAATGCGAGAATCCCGAATAGCTCAGAAAGGAAGCTGCCAACAATATCCATGAAGAATATAGCAAGGAGACTGTACAACGAAAGTAGAGGACTACCACAAGCATCGGTCCCAAAATTAACGGTAGGTGATTGTTTTTGCTGTGGCGAAAAGGGACACAGAAGGTATGAGTGTCCAATGGGAAATAAATGCCCGATATGTGGCAAGGAAGGTCACGGTTTCCGAGATTGTTTTTCGTTACGGAAAGAGGTTCCACACCGATATCAAAGGATAGCGTGCATAGAAGAAGAAGATTCAAAATCTGAAAGAAGAGTGTTATGTAAGGAGGTTGTTATGTTAGAAATTTGATGAGCCCGAAAGAGTCTCCGTTAAAACTTGTGGCAGGACAATCGGGGTGCGTGTGTATCTGCGTGCTTAACAAACACAAATAAAAATTAATAATAACCAAAACAATAACAATTTTATTTAAATAGTAAATAAACAGTTGACGTACCGAAATCTTAATAAGCAATCACGAAGGGAATTGTAGTAGGAATCATCTTCTTAGTTTTGTAATTTTTATAATTTCCATAATCTTCATAACAATTTGTATAATCATATAATTTCTTTGTTTTTTTGATTTTTTTCTTTTTCTCGATTCTATTATTTTCAATTTTAATTTTTTTACTATAGCGATAGTTTACTATAGTAAACTATCGCTATATAGTTTTTTTTAAATATTTTTTATTTCGGACGATTAAAAAATATAAAATGCTATTACAAAGAGATTACACCGAGAACAGCCAGGATTTCAGAACTGCTCACAGCGACATGGAAGATAGATACAATGTCCCTGAAAAATATACTATATTGAGAGAAGACGGAAAAAACAACAGCGACTCCATGGGTTTCATTTCGTCGGTGGAGTCAAGACAATAAATTGTGAAATAAGAAATGAACGACGAAGAGGCGAGGCAGAAGAAGAGATGTACCAGACGAAAGATGGAAGAAATTGGAGTAAAATAATGTTGAATAATGCTGAAACAGAGATGTTATGGGATTCTGGAGCATCAGTAACAGTCATGAGCAAGAGTTTGTGGGAGAAAATAGGCAAACCAGAACTTAAACGTAGTATGATATTATTGTGTGGAGTTTTTTCAACTGGAGGTGAAGAAGCAATGGGATACATGACTATACCGGCCACATGGAATCAGAAGACCAAAATAATCACAGTAGTAGTGGTAAAAGAGATCAAACCCGAATTCATAGGGGGCATTGATACAATGAAAGAGTTTGGAGTAAAGTTAGTGAAAATCAATAATATAGAAACGTCATTGATAAACAAAATTTACACTGATGAAGAAAGAATAAATAAAGCACTAGTGGCGATGGCAGGTGAGAATAATAAAGATATTGAAGGAATGATCAGGAATACGGCGGAATTTTTATGGCATCGAAATTCGATCTGGGATTTACAAACTTAGTTCGACATGAGATGCGGATAACAGGAGGCCCAATAATACAACATCCTCGACGTCAACCAATGCACATGGAGAAAAGGATTGAAGAACTGATAAAAGAGTTAATGAAAGCAAATGTTATTCGATGTTGCAAGAGTCCTTGGAATGCCCCGTTAGTTATAGTAGGGAAGAAAGATGGATCTATCAGGATGTGTGTAGATTATCGTGGATTAAATTCCATAACAGAAAAAGAGTCATTTCCTATGCCTAACACCAAATTCTTACTAGACTGTCTCGCGAATGCAAAAGTATTTTCGTCAATCGATTTAGGTCAGGCGTATTATCAAGTGGAGTTGGCTCCAGAAATTCAAGAAATGACTGCATTCAGTACAAGAGAAGGACAATTTTGTTTCAATAGACTACCGTTTGGCTTAGCAACAGCTCCTGCGACATTCCAGAGACTGATGCACACAGTGCTAGAAGGAATGCTATTCAAGGGAGTAGTAGTTTATCTAGATGATATCTTGGTATATGGTAAAAGTCAAAAAGACCACGATGAGCTATTAAGGGAGATATTCAGAAGAATTAAATTGGCAGGACTGAAGATAAATCCAGAAAAATGCAAATTCAATAAAACAGAATTGTGTTTCCTTGGTCACACAATTAACGAGAAGGGTATCCAGACAAACAGGAAGAAAGTGGAAGAGATCGAGAAAGCAGAAGTACCAAAATGTTCAAAACAATTGAGATCGTTTCTCGGATTAACGAACTACTATAGAAGATTCATCAAAGACTATGCCAAAATCGCCGAACCATTATACGCTGCAACATCTGGATGCGATAAAGATATAAATTGGACTAAAGAATGCAATGAGAGCTTCCAAACTCTGAAGAGACGGTTGTGCGAAGCACCTATCCTTGATTTTCCAAGAGAAGGTAGGACTTTTATCTTAGACACAGACGCTAGTTTCGAAGCCATTGGTGCAGTTTTGAGTCAAATTACAGAAGATGGAGAAGAATCTGTCATAGATTATGGCTCGAGACATATGTCATCACATGAAAAGGGATACTGAGTAACCAGGAAAGAACTGCTCGCCGTACATGAATACGTCATGCATTTTAGAGAATATCTGTACGGAAAAAAATTCATAATTCGCACCGACCACAAGGCATTGGTTTTCATGAACACTACAAAAACGCCAATCAGTCCGCAATTCCAGACATGGTTAGCTAACCTGTCGGAATATGATTTTGAACTAAAATATCGGAAAGGCGAAGAACACTCAAATGCAGATGGACTATCAAGATTAAAAAGTATGGTTTGCACCCAGTGTCAAACAAGACATGAAGAAGCTAAGGAAGGAAAATCAAAGATTAGATATATATATATATACTATCCAAAGANCTATGGCAAAAGTATGGGAACAAAAACAAAAGGACATTCGGTTTCCAGAGCTGCGAGAGATATTGGAAAATGGATGTACACGGGAGAAAAAGAATTGTTTTCCTTTTAACGTAAAAAATACACAAATTGATGGAGGATTAATAACAGTAGAAAAGAACAAAAATATCTTAATGTTAGTCCCAGAAACATTTGCAGGCCTGTTAACAACAACGCTACATGAAGAACTATGTCACATATGAGTTAAGAAATTATTTCATTATATGGAAAAGATATTTTATTGGCCGAAAATGCAAGAAACAATCCAACTCTGTTTACAATGTTGCGAGATCTGCGCTAAGAGAAAGATCGATCAGACAAGAACCAAGGAAACATTTATTCCTAGATATAGCTCTGAATTCCTAGAACAGATTGTTAACCCTTTCCAGCCCAGTGATTCCAAATGGAATCAAAGAAAAATGCATTTTATTTTTACCATCTATCCATCTTATTTATGGTACCTATGTGCCCAATGTTGCCAAATGGAATCATACTGATTTTTTTCTAAGGGGGCAACAAAAAAAATGAAGTAAAGTATTTTTATGATAAAATAAGTAGTTTTGGTACCTACTTACTGCATATATTTTTTTTTTGTTTTGAAAAAATTTGGGCTGGAAAGGGTTAAAAATGTGGCTTACATGGAAATAAACGCCAAAAAAAATATATGGTAGTAATGGTGGACCGTTTTAGCAAACTGATTTCTTTAACTGCAATCACAATGCAAGACGAAGGGACCATTTTCAAAATAATACTTAATAGTTGGATCTATCGATTTGGAAAACCGAAGAGTATTTTAACAGATAGAGGCCGAAATTTCGAAGGGAATTTCCTAAGACAGAAGCTACAGAAACTTGGAATCAAACAGGAATTCAGCTCACCTTATCAGCACCAATCAAATGGTTTAGCCGAAAGAGCCATACGAACGATAAGAGATCTTATTACAGCAACATTGGCAGGCGGATGTGAAGAGAGAAACTGGCACGAACTTCTACCCAGAATAGAGTTCACTATAAATAGCAGTCGACAAAGTGCTACAGGTTTATCACCATTTGAGATAATTTATGGACGGAGTGTTAACCTACACTCTAACCTGAAGCAAGCCGAGATATCAAGAAGCGAAAGAATCGAAGACGCGAGATTTAGCTCGAGTAAAGCCGCAGACACTATGAGAGCTATGGATAAGACAAAGAGAGGCACTCGTGTTTTCGAGGTGGGGAGGAGGTACTCGTACGTAAAGAGCCGCAGAACAGGCACAAGGATGGTATGCAATACGATGGCCCATATAAAATCGCCAGATTTCTATCACCTCATCGAGTCGAACTACATTCACAAGAAGGAACGAAAGAAAGAAGAATCGAGTGGCTGAAGAAGTGGAAAAAGTCTTAAGAAGGGGAGAGTTAGATATCTTGTTGTTTTAATAATTAGGAATTTGCGGTTTTTTGTGAATTAATTAAAACTTGTTATTTATAAATTCTTTGATTAAATATATATTGTTAGTTTCAAGATTTTTGCTGCAAATTTAAAGATGGATCTAAAGATGGATTTAACTATAATAATCGTTTTAAAATGAAATTCGTCTTCATAACATATTATAATTTTTTTTCTCTTTATTTTCTTGACAATTCTAAAGTAGTAGGATGGAATTAAGTATAGTTTTTGGCATTAAAATTTTATCTGGCACTATTTCTTGATAAAATAAAAATTTTAAATGCTATTATTCCATGCAACATTTCCACTTATCGAAAGTTTACATGTATTTTATATATTATATGTTATTTTTGTGTGTTAGTCATTTTTTCAATTTTTATAATAACTAATTTAATTTATAGAACATTAAAATTCATCACACTGGTAAGTTTAGATGTTTCTATAATATAAATTTATTGATTTTTTATATGTTTTGGAGTTCGACTAGAGTAGAGCAAATTAAATTTGGATGGGCAGATCGATAAAATGCCAAAGCTTATAAAGATTCAAAATTAAAAAAGTTAATTAAAAATTGACACACTTCGGGGGAAGCGGGTTTCTACGGATAATAAAATACCATAGAATACACTAATTGAGAATACGGTTTCTATAAGTTTCTATTAGAAAAATTCTAAATTTTCGATAAAATCCTTAACTTCATCACCATTGATAACTATTTTCTATTTCTCATTTTCATCACTTAATTAGATATAACCGTATATCAATTTTTAACCGGAATACCGATATTCAAACAACTTGAAAATTTACATTCTTCCATATTCCCGATGCAAAATCTCATGAAATTTTCATTTTTCAAAAGGTTTCCTTATACAATATCCGTTCTGTTAACTGCTAACATTTTAATTTTTAAATCATCTTTGGGTTCTATTATTATCTTTAAACTTCTGAAATTCACAGTGAATGAATTTTTTACAATAATGATTATTTAATGATGTGTCTCCAAATTTTTACAAGGTTTTTTTATATATTTTAATTTTATTATTCTTTTAGAGCGTTTATTTATTGAAAAATATTTTATTTTTTGAAGTTTAGATTTGTAAATGCTACAGTTTATTTAGTGGCGGAACTTCAAAATGTAAAATATTTCTTCAATGTAAAATATTTCCACTTAAATTTTTCGGTTAAAGTTTAATACATGGTTATTCACAGCAGCCGCTATTCAATGATAGTTTTATGTTTGTAGGCAAATATAACTGCGGGGAAAAAGTTTCAGAAAATGATTGTAAATATTTTTTAGTAATAATTTTAAGCCCCCTATAGCTGGTGGGCCCCCGCAACGCAGGGTCCTGCGTCCACTAGTCACGCCACCGAGTTTATTTCTATAAATAATATTAAAAGTATTTTAAATAATTTTATTTGTTTTATTCAATTTTTTTAGATTGTCTACTTCACTGCAGTTTTCCCGTACTTTGTCCTGTTAATCTTATTCTTCAGAGGAGTATGTCTTGACGGAGCTAAAGATGGGATAGCATTTTACATTATTCCAGATTTGAAAAAGTTATCAGATGTTTCTGTAAATATTGATTTTCCAATTAAATATAAAAAATATGAAAAATAGGTATGGAAAGATGCAGCAAATCAAATTTTCTTTTCTCTCTCTGCCAGTTGGGGAGGTTTAATAGCTTTATCCAGTTACAACAGATTTCATAATAATATTATCAGAGATACACTAATAGTGACTGTTGGAAACAGTGCTACCAGTATTTTTGCTGGATTCGTTATTTTCTCCTACCTCGGACATTTGGCCAAACGATTAGGGACAAGTGTTTCTCTGGTAGCAGATAAAGGTATTTCATACCAAAAATCAGATTTATTTGAGAATTATTCACTTTAAAATAAATTGAAAATTTTTTTAAATTATATTTTTCCTTACAAAGTAATTACTCATATTTGGTTTTCAGTAATTTTACAATTAGAATTTAGAATTTAGCACAATCGAAAGATATATTTATGAGTTAATTAATAAGTGTTTAATAAAAATTATTATAAGAATTATTATAAGAATTTAATAAGTTTACACCAAGCAGTTAATGTAGAACTCCAAAAACCAAATTAGAGTAATTTGAGAAATCACAATCATCACATTAAAAGGTTTTATCCTAAATGTATGATGAAACAAGGTATTTTAGGATAAATGTTAAGTTTTTGTCCATGTTAAAATACCTCTTACCTCTTTTATAATAAAATCGAAAAATTATTTAAAAATAAATCTTTCTTTATCTTATTCTTTATGTTATTTTATAATTTTAGGAATGGGATTGGCTTTTATAATTTACCCAGAAGCCGTAGCAACAATGCCGGGATCTTACATTTGGTCAATTTTGTTTTTTGTAATGCTCATAACACTGGGTCTAGATAGTCAAGTAAATGAAATACATTTCGTGCTTGTTTTTATATCAATAGTTTACAACTATAGAAACAGTGATAACAGGGTTTGTGGATGTTTATCCAATTTATTTAAGACCAAGAAAAACATGGTTTATTCTTCTATTCGTTATTATATTATTCCTTCTTGGATTACCATTAACCACAAAGGTGAGTAATATTCTTTCAATATTTCGAAGCTTAACTAAAATACATTTATAATAACTGATTAAAATTTATCAAGAATTTATTTGAAAATTGAATACTTTTTTTATTTTTCAAATTTTTATCCGAAATTTGAAAAAGTGCGATTCCTTGAGAATAGTTTTCTTAAACTATTTCACTAATTATATAATAAATATTTCATTAAAATTTGTTTTATCCTACCTTTGCAACCCGATTCTAAATGCAAAATGAGTAGAGAAAGATTACTAAGTTTTGAAACAGTTTCCATTAAAAATTTAGAAACTTTTCTCACACAACCGAAAATGCATTCTTGCATCCCAGTTTAAAAAGCACTATATACATTATATTAAATATAATATATTTGTTTGGCCTTTTATATTTACTTTTAAAATTTTAAATACCTTCGTCTTAAACATATATGCCTCTCAAATTGTTATTCTATTTTCATTGGGTATTTTATGAATAATCTTCTATGCTTTAGAAACACACAACCAATTACATCACCATATTCACTGACCAATTACAGCATTTTTACTTTTAAGTTGCGAAATAAATCATTTGAATGAAAATTTACTTTCAAATATACTTTTTTTTAAAAAATAAGTCTATGGCCATCCTCATTACATCTTTTCTCACAATTTGTTTTAGGAAGATACTCCTCTTCTCACTTTATAGTTTAAACCTTACTAATTTCATTTGATTATCCAAAAGTCATTAAGGATTTCACAGAAGTCTTTATGTTTCCTTTGAAAATTGTTCTAAATAATATCACAAAAATCACTTCAAAAGATTAATCGTAATTATTTGATTGTAAAAGTGAAAACTATGATTTACGTACCAATATGCTGCTCATAGATTACATTAGGCCACATCTATCAGTTAGAAATTTTTCAAATATCTATGAGTATTATAAGGAAACATAACTAAAGAAATTATTACTATTACTATTATCAATCTTAAGATAGACAAGATTTTTAAAATATTTAAATACCTTTGTCGAAGTATTTTTTATCAATTTTTAATATTTGCTGGCTTGTTAAAATTTTTTCTGTTAGAAAATAATTCGTAATCTGACATAACGCGTTCTTTATAATCAAACAATAAAAAAGATCCAACGCAATACATTTATTTCTCAATACAATCATCAAATGTGATAAATTTTCTAATTGACAATAATTACAATTGTTGGGTATTTTGTGCAAGTTGATATCACTGTCTGACTCCTTTGTGTTCTTTTCGAAATTAGTAAACAACCCAACACAAAAATCTTTATTCGAAACTAATACAGTTACACTTTAGTTATACTTTTTATTAATTCAACCACACTTGATGCAACCCTTTTTTGGTCTGCACTTTTCAATACAACTACAAATCTTACACAGGGATAAACCCTTTCTGGTACGTTCGATTTAAATTATTCAATTGACACTAACTTCAAAGTTTTCTTTGTTACTCTCGCTAAATTTCTCGTTTCCTTTTCCTCGACCAACTGGCAATTCTGTTTATTTACCAGTAGCTTTTAAACCCATTTTGTAATTGGTTTTACTTTGTCAAATTAGTCTGGATTTAACTTCCACCCGGGCTTCCTCTTGTCGCTCTAATTGCTTTGAGGAATTTGCTCGTCTCCTTTGACGGCTTTTCCCAATTAAGTTTTTGTCGGCTGATTTAATTGCCTTTCCTAATTTGACTGATAATTCGGATTCTCTCACATCTCTCGGGTTTTCCATTAGCTCGGGTTCTCCATTAGTTAATTAATTTTTAATTATTTTTTTTGTTTTTTGTAATTTATTCATTAATTTATCCCCCATAGATTTTATTTTATTATAGTTGAACTCATCTCATTATTCGGCATCCGCCCATACCAGTTTCCCTCGGAAAATATTCATTTTTAATTTTTGTTTTTTTTAATTAATATTTTGTACTTTAAATTATTATTTTGAATTTGGTGTTTTTATTGATTTTTCACCTCGTTTTTGTACCTCTCTTGTTGAACCCCCAAAAAACTGACCTAATTTTCCCTAAGTGAGTGACCTAAAGGCAGAAATAATCACCTAATTTTCTTAGACAAAAGGGCAATATTTATTAAATGCATCAACAGGTCATTAATGCTACGAGCTTTGAAAGGCAAGAATATTAAACAGCTGCAGTCCATTGGATGGCTAATAGAAAGGTGTGGATGACAGGAGAATTCTTTACAAAATGGTTCCAAGAATGCTTCGTTCCGTAAGTTCAAAAATATATGGAACAAAAGGGTCTTCAATTCAAAGTACTCTTACTCGTCGATAATGCACCCAGCCATCCTGTACTACACCAACCGAAACTTATATAATATGGTTTCAAGATTTACTATTTTTTTCCACGGTTTTTTAGAACAACTAATGGTTCCTTTTTCTATTTTACACGGGTTTCTATAATTGTAGAACACATCCTCAATTTTACTATGGTTAACATGTCTTTTTCTACACGATTTTTTTACGCGATTTTCGTTCGAACGTATCTACCGTGTAAAAAAAGAGTTGGGTTTTGTACTCTGATTTTGTAATGAATTTAATATTATGAAGTTTTATCAAGCAAAAAAAATAACAATCCGTAAAATACAATACAATTAACTTTAAAAAAATATATTTTGTAACAAATCTTTTTTCGAATATTGAGCGCAAAGTGAGTGCCCCTAACTCTTTGGTACACTAGCAAATGTCAATTTCGCCCTAAGGAAGAGTCGGCCCTGTATATAAAGTTAATTATGTAAGGATAATTTTCCAACATGATGTAATAATGTTGAAATTACTTTTCATATTTATTGTTAATATTTTAATAAAAGAAACAGTTTTTTTAGGGTTTACTTTGTCTTTTACACTTATCAATTTGAAATAATAAAATTAGTATTTTGTATTTCGATTGCCATCCGCTCATAAATTTCCCCGGGAAATTATTAATTTTAAAATAAAACCCCAAAAAATTATTAAATTATTTTAATTTAAATTTATATTTTTCCTTAAATATGAAAACCATTATTAATTTTATTAATAATTATTAATTTTAAAATAAAACCCCAAAAAATTATTAAATTATTTTAATTTAAATTTATATTTTTCCTTAAATATGAAAACCATTATTAATTTTATTAATAATTATTAATTTTAAAATAAAACCCCAAAAAATTATTAAATTATTTTAATTTAAATTTATATTTTTCCTTAAATATGAAAACCATTAGGATCTCATAATTAAAATTGTTTTCAAAATGATTAAAAATTTTTTAAATATATTGAATGACTTCGTTTAAATTTTATTTTGTGAAATTTAAATAAGCTAGTTTTTTATGAAAGTTATATTTTATGATCTAACTTCAATCATGTTTCTGCGGTATTTACAGTATATAGCAGTGGTCGCAATTACGTGGAACGCGTGCCATGATTGGCACGCATGATAAAAATATGAAAAAATAAATTTTGTCGCAAAAATAGATTTTATTATTTATTTTTTTACTTTCAATCATTAAGATAATTTTTTGACATTTCAGTGAGTTGCATTTTTATTTACTGTTTTTTTTTGTTTGTTAAAAAATATTTGTGCTTTACCTAGTCCTAGTGTTTTGTTCCTAGTGTTTTTTGATATTTTGAATAAAATCGAATAAAGAAAACGGAAACGTTCTAAAAAATTCGATCAGAAAACTTTCAGAATATTTCACTGAATATTTCATTTGGTAAGTTTTTATTTTAGTTTCGTTTTTATTATTAGCCGTTCAAAATAAATAAAACTTCCATAGATAATCGTAAAGATTCATTTCAAGATTCTTGGAAATTTCTTTATGGGATGATTGAAAAGAATGGCAAAGCACATTGTGTTTTATGTCTCACATCTGTAGTTTTTCGTACACCATCAGTCAAACGTCATTTTGAATCCAGCCATTCATCGATTGCAAAATTAAGTTTGGAAGAAAGGAAACATTTTTTTTCGAAAAAAATTGAGAATCTTTACTGCCAATCATATGAACAAATTTGTAAAATCGACAAATAATATAACTGCCGCTAGTTTTAATATATCAAACGAAATTGCTAGACACGGAAAACCATTTACTGATATTGATTTTTTTAAAACTACTCGTTTGAGTTGTGCTGAAAAACTTTTTGAAGACTTTGATAATAAAGATAAAATAATCCTGCGCATTAAAAACGTACAACTGAGCTCAAATACGGTTAAAGATAGAATATAAACTATGGGAAAATATTTTTCCCAGCTGAGGTATTCGCTATCGGCGTTGATAAAAGTACGGATATCAACTTAGATGCAAGGCGAGCAATAACTGTACGATATGCTACAGAAGGGAAAAATGCGTGAAGAATTATTAAAGTTGGAAACTTTGACATTTTTGAAATTGTAAAAAAAACATTAATTGATTCGAACATTTATATTAAAAAATATGCTCAATTTCTACTGATGGGTGCCCAAGTATGGTAGGTAAAGATTCAGGATTCCAATTATTACTATAAAATGAAATCGGTCACCTTTTTTTGGGTTTTCATAGTATCATTTATCTCGAAGCACTATGTGTCAAAGATAGAGTTTTTTTACTAAATTACGTGATGAATGTTGTGAGTAAGATAATTAATTATATTGTAGCTAATGATTTGTCCAAAAGACAGTTAAAAAAGTTAATGGCAGATTTAAATGAAACTCTTCTTATGTATAATCACGTTCGATGGCTTAGTCGCGCATTATCTTTAGAAAGATTTATTTTATGCTTGGATGAAATTTGTCTTTTTTTGCATGACAAAAAAATATTTACAGATACTTACTGATACTAGATGGTTACTAAAGTTAATGTTCTTAACTGATTTTACTATACATTTGAATGAATTAAACAAGAAACTGCAGAGTTACGGAAAATCATTGGATATTTTATTTGAACACATTAATTCTTTTGAAATGAAACTAAAATTAATATAAAATAACTTTAAAAAATCAGAAACAAATTATGAAGAATTGAAATATTTTCCAAATTTAAAATTTTTTTTTGAAAAATACTGACATAGGAGAAGAATTTCGTAAAATTATATTAAGTTCACAAGAATCATTTGAAAATCGATTCCAACATATTAGAAAAATTGAACATTTAATTAAGTTTATCCGATATCCTGACAAGTTTATTACGGACAATAATTTCGGTGAATTTAGATGGCTAGATTTTGACGATTTCGATAGTGAACTGCTAGAATTCCAAGCCAGTTTATTTGGCGTGAAAAATTTGTAGATTTTAGAATAATGATCGAAAGTCAATTAAGAGAAAATGATATAACATTTAATATGGACGATGAAGTTCTAAAGTTGTGGCAAAATCTTCCAAATCAGTTTTCATCATTAAAAAAGCTAGCAATAGCTGTATTAACAGTATTTCCTTCAACTTACTGTTGGGAAATTTTTATTTTCTCAAATGAATGTAATTTTAAACAAAACCAGAAACAGAATGGCTAGTGACAAAGTAACTAATTACATACCAAATATAGACCACTTAGCGCCGCAATTTATACAAAAAAAGATCTGATACTGGACAACAGTAGAAAATATATTTTGTTCCTTACTAATTTAAGTAAACTTTTATTTATTGTTTAATTTTTGATATTTTTAATTTTTCGTTGTTTAATTCTTATTATGTTTTATTTAATTTAATTTTTGATATTGAAGAATATATCTGCTATTTTTGTTTTTTTATATTAATTTATATTTAAATATAAATGAAATCAAAGTATAAAAGAAATAAATAAAAATTAATATAAAAACGAATAAGTGCATATTAATTTCTTACATTTCAATACTATTTTATTTATGGAATAGATTCGGCACGCCGAAATAATGGTTTGAGGAAAATCATCTTTCTATGCACGATACCTAAAATCTAATTGCGACCACTGGTATATAGTTTAATGTGGGTTAATTTGTATACAAAAATTTTGTAAGTTTGAAATAGACTTTTGTCTAAAGTTGTTTATGAAATTGATGATTTTTAGAATTCGAATATATTAATTAAAATTATATAATCATTGTTGTTAAATTGTCAGATTTCAATTGGTTGATATTAAAAAATTTAGATATCTCAAAATTTTTGAATATCATAAATACCTAAATTTATTTCCCCATATTTATTTAAATTAATTTCTAAAACTATATTATTATAAGCAGAAAATTTCTAATTTACAGACAATTTGACATTTATCAATGAATAGCGGCTGGATTACAACATTTATTGGAATTTCCCCAGCTAAATTGATAATTAATATTTCTTTTTATATTTTTGTAAAAATGAAAAATCTGTCAAATAGATTTCCTTTGGTAATATTTAGTTTATTTAAAGAATTTCTATAAAAGCAAGCAACAAGTAATCTCTACTGTAAAGTCTACTGTAAATTATTATTATTATAAATTCTTATCGAATAATATGATATCTATTGTATTTTGAATGGAAATATGTTATATAAAGATAATTTTTGCGATCAAAATATATAAAAACCCCTCAGATTTCTTAAAAGTAACTAGTTGGTACTCGTTCTACATTGGGAAACTATGGTGTAAAATAATGCAATGAAAATTTGTACTGACATTTAGGATGATAACAAGGAAGTAAAAAGTCATATTTTTAATGATGATCGGTGACAAGAGTTACTTGGATTTTAAAGCGGTCCATTTAACTAAGATCAATATATACGTATGATATATGAAATGAAAATTTATGGACAGGAGAATTAAGTCAGCTTATTAAATTTCCTCATTATCTGATTCCGCACGAAACCGAGTTCTTTGTTATAAACATAAAGTATATTACTTCTAGGTTACAACGGTGCGAATGCACAAAAATATGAGCGAGAACTGTGAATTTAATATATATGTTTATTATATTTGCAATTTTTAATTTATACCGTATTTTCTCTCATATAGTCCACGTGCGCAGATAACCCGCACCTTCATATACCCCCGGATTTTTAAGTTTTGTATAAAAATTAACTAATATAATAAAATAACCAATGCGTGTAAAAAAAGGTTTGATACAAGCCGCACCCATATATACCTGCACCCCCACCCCTGCGGGGTACGTAAAATTCGGTATCACCCGCGGGTTATATGAGAGAAAATACAGTACTGCTAAATTTTACTGTTGGAAGTTTTGAATATTGATGTGTTTATTATTAAATGTTCTGGTAAGTTTTTATTTCCTGACTCCGGCGTTCTTTTAATTAAATAACACAAAACCAAACAGAAAGGAAAGTTTATTTTATTTAATCACAATTCCACAGAATCGATGACTTTATACATAAGTTCAACTGAATCAATCAATAACAATTGAGTAAGTTTACCAAAGGTAAACTACTCAATGACACTTCAAATGGTTCAAGCTTTGAGTATAAAATGATGTCTCAAAACTTTCTCACTTTTCTATAATTTTTTTGGTTTCTTAAGTTTCTCGCTTTGTTAAAATGTTTGTCTTTCTTTATAATTTCACCTCGCTAATGTCCTCGATATGATATCTTTTTTTGATTCCCTAATTATTTAATCCCTGAATTTAAGCAGTATCCACTAATAAGCGCGCACAAAACCGCACCAGTAAAAACCGCACCGGTATAAAAACAGCGCGCAATAAAGATAGGATCAATACATAAAAGAAAATAATGTGGATCAATTGATGTTGCAAGCTGTTTTTATACTGGTATGGTTTTTGTGCTGTTATTGAGATAACTCCGCAATGCCAATTTCTATACAAATTGACTTGTTTAGAAATGAGCGTTCTTCATAAATCAACGTTTAGGATTTTTTTATTCGCTCCAAAAAAGTCGTTCAATTTCCGAAGTAAATTTTTTAAATTCCTATATGATTCTACACTTTTCAAAAGAAACGTTTCCCTTCTCCTTTTATCAGATGATTGATAAGATAGATAAATTTTTAATTAATTAAAATTAGTTTATATTTATATTCATACACCTTCTACTGACCTCTTCCCATTTACAATTATTCGCTATGCATTTATATTTAAAGTTACCATCTGTTTCAGTTTTTCAGTCTAAAATGTGTTCATTTTTCAATCTGCAATTAAATTAATTAGTTTTTAATTAATTTTTGATTGATCACGACACCTGTTAAGCAGCCTTTCAATTTCTAATCATTTTACAGTATTTTTTTTCGAATATTTTATGCAACTCCAACAAATATATTTATTTAATTAGAAAGAAAAAATGGTAATTTATCAGCTTAATATTGTTTAATTAGAGTGGTCCATATTGGTTACAACTGATGGACACGTATTGTGGAGGGTGGGCAATTCTATTAATTGGAATTTTTGAGGTGATTTCTATTGGATGGGTTTATGGCAGACCTAGGTTTAGCTGGAATAAGCCAATGAGATTTCAAAGAGATATCGAAACAATGCTGGGCAGACCAATAAGTAATTGGTGGAGATTGTGTTGGCAGGTATTAATTATAAAGTTGAATTATATATTAATTGTTAAAATTCAGTATATAACACCGACTTTGATGAGTGGAATTATATTGTTCTCCTGGTTTGATTACACTAGAGCCAAATACGGAGACAAAATATATCCAATCTGGGCTGACTTCCTAGGCTGGATGATGACTGTGCTCAGTCTCGCTTTCATTCCAGGAACAGTTGTTTACTTAGTTGTCAAAGAAAGGAGATACAATCCATACCATGCAAGTCATTCCATTTTTACATTGAACTTATCCCTAGTTTTCGTTTCCTAAAGGACTTTTATTTGTTAGTGTTACTGTTATTAAAAAGGATGGTTATAAAAATATTTAAATATTTTATTCGGAAATTAAGTAAGATATTATAAAAAGTAATGATCTAATTCAGGGTTTCCTAAACTATGTTCCGCGGACCCAAAATAGATATTTCGTAAAAATTTGGAGTAAATTTAGAAAATTGAACATATTCTACTTCACAATGAAAGACTAGCGACGGTTTAACTTCATTGAGTTTTATGACGTCAAGAGCAGGCGAAGATTTTTAGTATCTAGAAGTTGGGTGCAGCAATAAAAGTTTTTAACAAGTGCCAATATTTTTTAATGAGGGAGAAAGACTATCTCTCATCCTGTGCACAGGAATGAGATGTGGTGGATGGGATTGTTTTTACCTGATTCGCTGATATTTCTTTAATAACATTTTTTATTTTTATTTATACTATTATGAATTACTCAACCTAAAAAATAAGCTAAGTTTTCCGCAAAAGTTTTTGGATTTACCAAGTGTTCCGTCGCTGAAAAAGTTTGGTAAACCATGATCTAATTTATAGAAAAAAATAATAAAATAAATTAAAATAAAATAAATTTCTTATACACTAGTACGTGTCAATAAAATTAAGTTGTTGATTTAGAAGAAACAATTCTGAATTGAATGATTTCCTTTGAGCAGTTCCAGTTGTTAAATCGAATTGTCAGATTTGACAATGATTAGTAAAGTGAGCAAAATGAGTGGACGAAAAGGTATAAAATAAAAGGTATGTAGCTCCAGAATTCTGAGAAGCAGGAGCGATGGGAGGAAATAGAAAAATCAAAAGGAAATGGCAAAAAATCATTAAAATAAAACAATAAAATGCAATAAAATTGTTCTTAATTAACAAATACAAATCAAAGAACAAAAAACAAAATCGAAATTAAATTATGATACCTCGATAGTTTGTCCGAAATAATGAAAACGGTTCGTGGGGAAGTTGGAGAATAATACCTTTTAAAATAATGTATCTTAGCAGCTGTCAGAGATAACCTAATAAGCTAAAAGATGATCTAAGACAGACCTGTCCAAACCGCGACCCGCGAACTTCTCTATAATTTGATACCATCTTATTTACGTAAATGCTTTTATTGCTACGAAAAACTTATATTAATATTAAAATATAATACAATTTTATGAAACTTTTTTCTTCCAAATGAAGACTTCACGTGGCGTTCGCGTCTCTCTTTGCGAACGAACTCTACTGGTCGTGAAGTTATACGGAAGGACATCAGTAAAAAAAAAGATGTAAAAATTCTTTGCATTGTGTGCGGCCCCGAATAGTTTTTTTTTTGCATTGCGGCCCTCTGGTTTCCCGAGGTTGGACAGCCCTGATCTAAGAGAATGCACTAGAAGTGAAAATAATTATCTATAAGTGTCATTGGATGGCATACTATAAAATCAAAACAAAATTTCGATTCACGGATGCAACTTGTAAAAATAAAAAGAAAACACAAATTTAAAAGTAATGCAAAGCGAATTACGAAATTACTGGAGAAAACATTGTCAGATCGGAAAAGCAATCTAAAATAAATTAAAGTTATTAATCGCAAGTATAAAATAATTTCAAGGTAAGCCATGAAAGTGTTGAGGCCTGTAAATAAATATAAATTTAAATGAAATTTAGGTTGAAAATTTAAATAAAAAGTAAGTGAAGAAAAAAGACAAATAAAAGCGTGATCATGCAGAGTTGATAGTAAAGGAAAGTATGATGGAAGCAGTATTAGAAAATGGCAAAAGCAGTTGCGAAAGGCAAGAATCAGGAAATCCGAGAAAAATCAATAAATTCTAAGATCATCGAAATCGAATTGGGAAAACGGGACAGGTATAGATTGGCTAATGGTCAACAAGATGATGATTAGGGATTTATCAGAAAATGGTTAGGAAGGGTAGAAAAGCATTCAAATGTGTTTAAACAGAAAACATTAATTAATTAATTAATTGGCTAATAGGAAACCCGAGCTAATGGGAAACCCGAGTCAATGGAGAACCTGAGAGATGAAGGAAACCCGAGCTGGGTAAACAAAGTGAAAAGTAAATATAAGGAAGATTTGGGCCCATTAGCGTGATACAATGATTAATTGGAAATGAACAAGGAGAAGATAATGCGTGCAGAAAGGCCGGACGGGCCATTAATTATCTTTGTTCGTTGGACCATTATGGGTGACAGCCAAAGTAGATATGTGGAATCGAATGTCAAGTAAGAGATTGGCTCGGCAATAACCATTTGTCATCCTGATTTCGAGGAGTATATAAGGAATGGGAAAATCAGAGCAAATCGGCATTCTGCATCAGTTAGGGTAAGAAGAAACGAAAATAGGCGAATAGTGAAAACGAATTAAGGAGGTTAGGGAAAAAGAAGATATAGAATAGGAATACGAAAAAGTGAAAAATGATCGAATCAAAGAGAAAAAGGAACACGTTGGTCAAGGGAACCTAAGGAAATGAAGAGTAAATATTATCCTTGGTCAAAGCATCAAAACCGAGCTGAGAATAGGTCAAACTTAACTTTGATTATTGATTGTTTATTGTTCAGAAAAGAATATATTTTTGTGATTCAAATATACGTTGGGTAGTTCATTGTTTTGATTAAAAGGACACGAGAAGTCAGAGGTTACCGACTTAAATGACCTAAAACCCAACAAAAGCAACTAGGCCGACTCTACCGATCGTCAAAACCAGAAACAATAGTTAAATGGTTCTGAATTCCAAGTTGTGTTACAGATGTGTAATTCCTCGCAAAGGGTTGTAATAAGCACTGGAAGTTATTGTTGCAACATTGAATAATCGGTGTCGCTGTAAATTGATAATCTATTTTGTTGACCAATAAAAGTTTATATTGACTGGAATTCGTTATTGTTGAAGTCGGATCAATAACTGTTAATTTCATATTTCACCAACGACCCCAACAAATGGAAGACATAGTAGAAGTTCTACAGATGAAAAGATTAAATGGACCATTATTATAATAATTGTTATCATTATTTTGTATTATGCAGTGTAGTGATTCTCAAACTGTGTTCCACGAGAACTTTGCAAGTGCGTCACGGAAAAAATGCGATTATGTTAAAAATTAATAATAATTCAAAACTCGACAAAAGAGTTATAATTCTTTTAAAAAGCAACTTTGTTCAATTGACACAATTTTTTATTTCTGGAACATCGTTTCAATTTAATTCTCCCTTGAAAGTAGGCATAGCCGTTACATTAATGATTAGTGAATAAAAATTAATATTCGCAAATAAAGTTTAGATAATAAGATTTATTAAAATAAGGCTAGGGTATTTCTAGAAAATTAGAATATTAGATTTAGGATATTATTGTATAATAATGATATTTAAATAAAAAATGTTTAAAGAAGGGTTTGAATAAAAGAAACGAGTAGATGGCTGAGAAATTATAAAAGATTATCGAGATAGTTTAAAATTAAAGAATCGAATTGAAAACAATTGAATAAAAGGAAATAAAATAATAAATTAGGCTTATATCGAATTTTATTTTATTATTATTATTATTATTATTATTATTATTATTATTATTATTATTATTATTATTATTATTATTATTATTATTATTATTATTATTATTATTATTATTATTATTATTATTATTATTATTATTATTATTATTATTATTATTATTATTATTATTATTATTATTATTATTATTATTATTATTATTATTATTATTATTATTATTATTATTATTATTATTATTATTATTATTATTATTATTATTATTATTATTATTATTATTATTATCATCAGCATCCATCAATTATTATTAAAAACTCAGAAATTTGAATTTATTTTCATATAATATCCAACACTACTTTTAATTTTTTAATTTTTTGAAATTTAATATTTATCATTTTATATTGTATAACATCAACATACAAGTTATATTTCTAGTATCATAAATGTTTTTATAATTTATATTAATCAATAAAATATTTTATTTCAGAGCATAAAACGAATTCTTCATGATCTCACAGTTCCTACTTTTAAATGGGGTCCGTCGCTTCCAAAACATCGACTGTTGGCTGCCAAGCATTTAGAAGATTCAGAAAGCTATTATATAGACGTTACAAGACGATTGAAATATGCGGATTTCATTCATCTGTCCAATGAACAAAATAATCACATCGAACCACAGAATGAATAAAAGAAATAATATTAAATAATCGAATAATATTTTTTAATCAAGGAGAGATTAATGTAAATATATGAAAATTTATTTATTGAATTGAATTCATTTTATCTTTCGTTAAAAAGAAAACATTATATTTTGGTTATTTTGTTGACAAACATTATCTTTCTAAAGGTTGCTATTATTTTGCCTTGGAAAATATTATTTTATAATAAATCTGTTGAATTTATCGATTGTTTTGGAAATCGATTAGTAGTAAAGTTAGCGTTTTAGACATTTCCATGATTCCAAGTGAGCACCAATCGCTATTGCTGAATATTAATGATACCAATAATAAAAATAATAACAATGCCGATTTTAGGAAAAACATTATCAGTAATATCACAAATTTTCTGATGGATTTATTTGGAAAACTTTTGATAATAATACCCATTTTATGCATTTGCTCGTCGGCTGTTTTTATATTCATGTCTCAGAGATCTGAGGTTCCGAAAATTACGAAAAGAAAATATTTATTAATTGGAATTATGTTGATTTTGGCATTTGTGGTCGCTGTCCTCGTTGGGGTGGCGACTTGCAAATTGAAACGCATATATTCCAGTAGGCAAAATACAAATCGGCCGATTAGTTTCATCAGTCACAATGAATACGAAGATTCACTGAATGAGCGTCAAAGCCGAATTTGGAATGATTTGTATTTTCAACAGAGTCGAAATTCGGCTCGAATTCGAGCCTTAAATTTATGGAATCACAATCCAAGTGAGAATTATGTAATGAATTCAGTGCATTTGGCCGATGAAAATCAACGAAATTTAATCCAAGCTCGTGAAGTTGATAATTCATTTTATAAAAATGTCGCACCGCCAAGCTATAATGAAATTTATAAATAAAATATCTTGTTTGTTATATTCCTGAAACTGCAATAATGTATTATAGCAAGCGATGACTGACTGACAAAATAAGCATAATAAACTATTGAAAACAGTCCATATGGACACTGAGGCATCATATAAGGACTATACAAAGGATTGAAGATATAGATAAGGCATACAGGAGGCTTTTCCCTAATTGTTTACTTTCCCATCTCATGCATATGTGTTTTAAACTTTATATGGAACTAAATAACATTTAAAAGGATCTGCTGCGAATAGTGAGGAAGAATTCTTTATTACGATAGTACATTAAATTTCATGAGATACACGTTCTACGATATAAGAAAAAATCAATATCCTTATATTATAGATACGTACAAACTCATCTTGATGTTATTGCAATAAGATAAATTTTTACTTTAGAAATAGAAAGTGTTTCTAAATAAAAAACCGTTTATAATATAAAAACTAATCAATAAATTACATTATAAGAAACATAACTATTCATGTGTGTTTAAAATTCACCACAAGCAGCTACACCGACCAAGAGATGGTACAAAGAATTAATGAAAGAAACATAATGTGTGCAATGTCTATAAATAAAAGAAACATGCAAACAAGCGATAAAATGCATTGCCTAAAAAAGACACATTTTTAGGGAAATAATTTTTATTTAATAAAATTGGAAAGCATATTAAAATTGGTCTAAAAAACCAAAACTAAAAACACAAACACAAAAAACCACACACAACCTAAGACTAAAATACACCAACAATTTCGAACCAAGAGTTAAGCCAAGTTACATCTAAATTATCGATTTTGAATTTCACAATCTATTGGAAACCTCGTGATTATTAATTTTAGTATTAGGTAACCTTTTTAATTTGTGTTTATATTATTTTCGAAACTCTATTTTTATAAATAAATATTTATGTTAAACTTTACTTTTGATTTCGATGAAAATCTTTAGTTTTATGCCTCATATGTAACAGCCCATTGTCAGGTGGATGAAGGCACGAGGATCTTTCAGGTTCTCGTATGGTTTCCGAAGCTTGTCAAACGAGGCGCAAGAACATCATTTGGAGAACTTGGTTCTCTATGACTGGTGGCGTATCGGGCGGCCCATGTGCCACAATATGAGACAGTGGGCTGACAACTATGGCTGTCAGAGAGACAATGAACACGGTTTTGAAGTCTTTCCTGGTAAGTTGAGCTTTCAACCAGGGGAAGGTGTTGAAACCCACAGGGTAGAAAACCTGGATGGCCGTACGGTTGACCGGGCGGAGAACACCCCTCGTATGACTCCGCTAATACATTTCCGTATTAGTGTGCGGTAGTTTAAAATCTCAGCGACAGAATTAGGTAAATAAATAGGAAAGACTGTCTCGAATACAGGAGATTCAGCATAGTTCACAATAGTATTAGAATCCGAACGCTGATAAGAGAAAGTTAAGGAAATTTGTATGAAAACCGAAAACCCACGCACTGATAAGAACACTGAACTGAATATCACAGAAATTACGAATCGTTATAACGATAAAAAGAGAGGACCTCGCCAGACGAATCCAGCTGCCATAAACTAATTACGGTATTATTAGTAAGATTTACCATTTCAGGAGAAATTCAGTCGAAGCGAATGGGAGCGTAAAACTCATTTAAATAAAACTGTTAAAATTTATAGTTTAACAATCCCTCTGTTTACAAATTAAACGACCGAAAAATCCTTTCAACAAAATTATCAAACATAATACACGCGAGGGTTCTATCTAATTAATCGCAAAAATCTAGCCAGTTACTAAATATATTCAACAAGTAGAACCGGGTAAATGACATAATAAACCGACGGTTAGTGTCGAATTTTCTAGCAGTACCTCAAGAGGACGTAATTATGCTCGATGGAAAGTTCATGGTGACTAGACCTTAGAATTTAGGATAAAAATTACCACTCCAACGAATTTAATCTTTGTATATTTAGTGCAATTAAATTAGGTAGTAAAATTGTTTGAATAAGGATTAATCATTTAATTTTAATTTATATACTTTTTTGCATTTACCCGCACTCGAATCTTACTTAAAAGAAACGCCTATGAAGAATTATACTAACAATAGTATTGTCAAAACCAAAGTCAGCCAAATCTGAACCAGTGCATCTCGGTAACAAGTTATTTGTACTATGAGTCTAACTGAATCAATACTTACCACAAATTCTGGTTCGCAATTTTTTGCAACCACCGAATCGAGATTAGTGGAAGAGAATAGAAGTTTTCGAGAGACATTTAGCCGCCGACAAGCGCGATTGAACCAAATGGAAGCCACGTGGCTACTCCCGAAACAGGCACGAACCCTCTATCAACGCGTCACCCGATTAGAGAAAAACCGTGACCAAGTGATCACGGAGAGCCGGTCCCAGTAGCTCATCTTTTAACGTCAACACGAGCTACTATCTCGTATGTATAATGATTAGGAATTAGAAGCTAGGGTACCTCAGTGCTTGACCCTAATGGAGCTCGACATCATCCCATCACATCATCTAGACGAACAAAAAGACCCGAAACTTCCTCCCATCCCAGCCACAATTCTTCCTCAAAAGACGGTGGTCGTCGCTTCAGTCGGGGTTCCTGTAACCGTTAATCCCCCAGCACCTAAGGCGGATCGGAATTGTCATACCTGTGCTCGCCGGATGTGCCGTCAGCGCGCTCAAACTAAGTGGTTAGCTGAGATGGATAATTTAGTTCCACCTCCTCCCCCATAGACTACGGTCATCATCAACGAACCGGCCAAAGGTCATATCTGTATAGGAATGTCGACCTGGACGACCAAGATTTTTACTTGGATCAACAGTTCTAATTTCAATAATTTCAATACTTGGCTATATACAATATTTTTAGTCCCTTGTTGATCAAACACCCGCCTTGACATTCCCATATGTAGCTATCCATGCTAGAAAAACCTGTCTGCAAAATCCAATGCTGTGACCTTTAGTGGGAAAAATTAGAAATAGCAGTCAAGACCAATATATGCAAATATCACGACGCCATTCCACACTGTTTAGGAGTTCTCGTGACAGAGATTTATTTTCTCTTTCATAGTGTATGTTTTATTAATATACATGGATTCCCAGGCTATTTTGACATTGTCCTATCCAATTTTGACAATGTTAAGTTTAGATTTTGACACTTCATATTTTGTTATTTAGTAATAAAATAAAAAAAAATAGACTTCTAACATTAGCCTGCTAAAATCAGCGATTTTTAAGTACAGTCTTACCCCGGTTAACGTTGTTAAATGGTTCCAGAAAAACGCGATGTTAACCGAAACAACGTTATACGAAGCAATTATAATTAAGAAAAAAATTCGCAATTAAATAGATTTAAAAGATTAAGAGAATTAAAAAAAAACGTTACAGCGAAGCCACGCAACGTTACAGTGGGGTATGACTATAATGGTGGACCGACGTTATCCGGGGTATGACTGTATATTGGTGTGTTTCATTAAACGCTAAAAAGAATATCAATGATTCCAGTCAGACGAAACGATCCTGTAAATTTGTAATTAGAAAAGCTTATGTAGTGAGATATCTTGATCATCAGACAACATTTGTAGAACGTCATATTATTTTTATTGGCGAGGTAGGTTTTAAAGTGAGTACTCGAGTTATTCAGTTGACTTTTTCTCACCATACTCGCTCTTTCTAAATCCATTCGAAAATGTTTAGAAAATTGAAAGACTGTATAAAAAGAAATACTATATCTGAACTCGATTTGATGAGGAATATTGAAAATGGAGCTGATTTGTTTACATGGAAAGATTGTGAGGGATATAAGCTGGGCCGTCAAAAGCCAGGCCGGGCCCCGATGCAATTCGTCAGTACGGGCCCTCTTTTGAATTACAAACTGATATATTTTTAAAAAAACATTTGTTTTAGTAATCCTATCTATTACTTACGAAATTCCATGATACATATAAACTTAAATTAACACAAAGTTAGATTTTTAAAATTATTTAATTATATAAAAATGTCAAGTATGATTATATCGCGGGCCCCGATCATTTGCATCGCCTTCTTATCAGTGATGGATATGATTAGATAAATAAGAAAAAGCATCAAAGACGAAATTAATAATTAAAGTTAACCTGGAAAAGTTTTTACTTTTAGAAAAATTGTCTGGTAATGTACGATGATTATGGATGTTTACTGATTTTAATGTTTCATACTCTTAATAATATTGGCGATTAAGAATTTCTAGTTTGTTTGCATTTTTTGAAAGTTTTTATTTTATGATATATTATATATGATATATAATATATAAGATTGTAAACTGTAATTAAAAATAATACGAATTGCTTCAAGCAATATACTTTTTTTCACAATTAAAAAAAATCAACATTTTTTTTAAAATTCGGATGTTTGAAAAGTATATATTAAGTACAAAATCTAAACATAACTTTGTCAAAAATGGAAATGACAATGCCAAAATAACCTGGGAATCCCTGTAATAACCAATTTGATAATTTCTCAATCAATTTATTACATAAATTAATCAATAAATTAGAGTGGATAGATCAATAAATATATATTTGAAACGTAATAAATTTTTTTTAAAATTAAATCGATAATTATACTTAAATTGGGAACAAAAATTTCCATTTTCATAAGTGAATCTCGGAACACAATATATGATGGAAAAAACTAGCACAATTTATTAATAAATAATAATTTCAAATAAATATAATATGAAACTGGGTAAAAATTGAATTTATTATATTTTATCTTTATAACACAAATAATACATAAATTTCCAAACTTTAAAATTTAAGTTGATGCACAAAATACATTTTCGTCAAATTGCTAAAAATAAAATCTGACAATTTTAACAAATAAAATACTTTAGACAATCTATATACAACGACTTAAATTACAAAAGATCGAAGAATGGGACAAGTTTATTCCATTTCCTTTACAAGCTGCATTATTATTTAATTGACGGATTTGATGGAAAGACTTCTCTAAAATGTAATTTATAAAAGAATTATTACCATGAATAACTAATTTATTTTTATACAATATATAAAATCCAACAGTTTTGTAATAAACATATTGTTACTGACTGTCTGCCAAATCTTTTTACCTTACAACACACTGAGCAGGGAGGACTTATTTACAATTAATAACTCAAAGGACTTCATGAACTTCGAGAATAAAAAGTTAAACATACATGAATTGTTTTAATTTTTAAAGATTTTTATAGCATTCAATATAGAATTAAATTATAAGACTTTCTCATTACACAATTTTCATCAAATCAATATTTATGTTATTAAATGTTATATTAATCTTATATAATATTTAATTTCATTTTAGATGTTCTAGATCCAACCGAATTTATCTCAAAATCCAGAAGGCATAGTTTCATAAAATCAATATTTTTGGTTAAGAAGTCTGTTGAAATTAGTACAAACTTTAGACAAAAATCCGCTTTTTATGTAATGCTAAAATTAAGCTTGATTTGATTACATTCGAATAATTTCTCCGAAATTTTTTGCAAAAGCTTTCACTAAAAAATTTCTCGATTTAAAACATATATTGAGATGATGTGCAATTTACTCCTCAGATTTCTTTATAATGTCATTTTTATCGATTTCCAAAAATTATTTTGTACGATAACTGTAAATAATACCTATTGCATGTTGAATTTGTATGTCTGATTATTATGTAATGTATGTTTGTTAAAGCGAAATGGAAAATAATTAGTGAAAAGTCAAAATTAAAACGAAAATTTTGTAATTGTAACACTTTAAATTTTAGACGAATGAAACCTGATTTTATATTATTTGCAGTAATTTTTAACAATGGAAACTATTTTTGTCAACTAAGTTCCAAAATTGTTCATCTGTTACATACGATTTCAGCACAATATATTTTTTAAGATCCAAAATCTCAAGTTTCAGATGCTCTGCTCTTTTTTCAATAAGTATTCCAATTGATGTCGCTAATGCTGTTACATTTTCCTGGCTAGTAAATGGATTTACAAGAAAGATGACTATTGGTTCTATAATAGCAAACTGTTCAAACCTTTTTTCAAACTGTTCTTTCAGTGTTTCAAGGTGAATAATAAATGATGACGGGTCAAAATTTACATCACTTAACAGCTTATGCATATTTGGGAAATGCATGAGGGATTTAATTTTCAAATGAGATATCCATAAATGCAGCTTCGATTTAAATTAATTGATAGATCATATCATTGTAGCAACGTGTTTTTCTTTTCCCTGCAGTTCAAAGTTTAAAACGTTCGATTTGTTCATGATATCTGTGAGGAATCCCAAATCCATTAACCAGGAAGGATCGTGCAATTCATCAAAGTGTTGATTTTTAGATTCGAGGAATTTTTTTATTTCATCTATCAAGCTTAAAAATCTTGTAAGCACTTTGCTTTTACTGAGTCATCGTACCTCTGCACGTAAGATAAGATCGGAATGTTCATCTTCAGTTCATATTCCAGTAAGGCCCTGCTGAACAGTCGGTGTTGTAAAGGCGCTGCTCGAATAGAGTTAGCAATTTTCATTACGATCTTCATAAAGTGAGCAAATGAAAGTCTTTTACTGCACAATACTTCCTGGTGGATAATACAATGGTACGCCATAAGCATTTATCTTTCTTGCACAGGGCGACAAATCCATTGATACTACCCACCATTGCTGGTGCCCGGTCAGTGGTGATAGCAGATAGCTTGTGGAGAGGTATATCTATTGAATCTGCAAATGCTTTGAATATGTTGAAGATATCCAGACCTGATGTTCGTCCTTGCATTGGTAATATTTTCAACAGCTCTTCTTTTATAGTGAAGTTATTAAAAACCATTCTTACCATTACTGCCAACTGTGCTGTATCTTATATGTCAGCTGACTCGTCAAATTGCAAAGCAAACCAATCACATATTTCTAAGTCATTTTTAGTTGAGTTTGCATGTCTGTTGAAATTGCATGTATTCTTCTTATAACCGTATTGCCTGACAACTGTAAATCTTGTATTGCTGACATAATTGCAGGCTTGTTGAAAAGTCCCTCAAATAAGCACTCAGCGCCAGCAAGAAATGCTTCTTTTATCAGCTCACCGTCTTGGTATGTTTTTTTCGTCTTTGCAAGCATGTGGGAAATTTTAAAAGAAGCAATGGTGGCATTTTTAGATTTTACCAAATGTCGAGTGAAAATCGATTACTGGCCAGATAAATCTAATTTAAGGTCTCTAATTTTGTTCTTTCTAAATTCTGATTTAACTGGATAATTAGTATCAAAAGTGCTATGGTTAGAATAGAAGTGTCGTTCAACATTATGTTTTTTTTACCACTGCAACTGTACTACCGCACAATAAACAAACACATTTATCTTTAATACTGACAAAACAATAGGATTCATGCCAATCTGTGTTAAAATTATACGTTCGTTGTCTTTTACTTGAACTCATTTTAGAATTAAAATTTTTTTTCACTTTTGACTTTATAACCTTTCAACTGAATGATCAGAGAAATAATAAACTACAAGTTGATACCTAAATTTAATCTAATTTAAAAACAATAAACAATTATTGGTCTTGCAAGTGTACAGCAAAATAACAAATTTAAAATCAAAAAAGAGGCGAGTACCATTATGAAAACAAAAGATTAATAATAAATATATAAACACAAATTACAAATAAACTACATTTTTGGATGAATGGTTTTTAAGGATAGAGAATTTTTTAACCATATTTTTATAAAAACGAGGAAAGAAAAATTATAAAAATATGCTTATTATTATCTTAAAATTTCGAAATCTGTCGATTTTAATTTTTTTTTAATTAAAAAATTCTCTCGAATTTCAAAATACTTTTGCTTTATTTACTTTTTTTCTGGTAGCACACATAAAACTGCTGCCTGGCGCCCGCGGACACAGGGTTGGCGACCACTGCTCTATAGTAATAGTTTACTATAGAGAATTACTCTATATAGTTTTATTATTTTTTAACCCAATATAAACGACAACAAAGGTCACAATTGCAAATTTTAATTGCGAATAAAAATTAACACTACGCTGTATCTTAAAAGATAATTCAGGATAATTTTCGGGAATAATAAGTGATAATTGTCCAAAACAATTATTTATTTAGAAATTTTAAATTAATTAACGAGAATATTGTTTATACAATTATTCATCGAAATTGAAATTTATTTTTAGGCCAAGAATTACCATTACCAAAAAAATCAATAAAGGCTGATTTCATAAACTCAGAAAATAATTAAATCACGATGATCAATGAGAATCTATATATAAAAACGATTGATTTTGTTAACATTTGCCATGCTTGATTGAAAATAAGTCGCAAAAACAGAATTAATTGTTGGGTATTGATCAATAAAACAATGAACACGCGAGATTTTAAATATTTTCTTACATAAAATTAATTTAACAGAATATAATACTTATATTGTTTTTATTATTATAACAGTATATTCCAATCAAATGAAATTAAATTAGAAGGGTTTAAATGTTTTCTTTGTAAATAACACGATTACGAATCTGTAGAATATTCGAGATTTTCGATGGTAAAAAAGGTTTAATATTAATCCTAATCATTTGGATAATTACACAAGAGATAAAATAATAATAATAATAATAATAATAATAATAATAATAATAATAATAATAATAATAATAATAATAATTATTATTATTATTATTATTATTATTATTATTATTATTATTATTATTATTATTATTATTATTATTATTATATTATAACTTAGTATTAATTTTTTGAAATGATAATTATCGAAACTAAGCATTAATAAATTAAAAATTCAAATTATTAATTTATAAAACAACAATAAGCTATCAGTACCAATAAAGCAATCCAATTATGTAGGAAGAAATGGAAGGAAGAAACCAGTTTGCTCGAAGCAACAAACTGTGTCATAATAGATGAAGATGCTATGCGTGGACTTGCTTTCTCAGGATTCACGGTGGTATTAGCAATTGTCAAAAAATGGTGAAAAGAACGCAATCCATAAGATATCCATTCCAAAATTTACAAGCCAGAAACAACTATTCGACTTCATTATTGGTTCGATTCATTCAATTGGGTAAGATCAAGCAAAGAAGTCAGATAAAACAAAATATTGAATATCAACCAAAGATGCAAACTGATACGAAAATTCCAAATTCAACAGATGGTTCAGAAGAATGGAGAAAAGGTACTTACACATGTCCTTCATTTTTTAAGAACGATATTTGTCAGAATATTGTTGGAATAGCATTCAGACTCAACTATTACAAATTACTACCAGAATACAAATCATGCCTAGATTAGTGTTAATCACAAGATGTAGAGCAGCCAAAGCTAAAAATGCTTTATTGAAACAATAAATTTTCTTTTTTACTGCTCACTTTTTACTCATTTTAATTTTATTATATTAAAAATTGTTAACTATCTTTTCTCTTTACTCTATAACAATGTTCATTTAAAATAAAATTATTGCCAATTCACTATAATAATAATAATAATAATAGTGGTAGAAAATGCGAGGAAATGGAAACCACATAATAAAACAATTCTACAGAACTTTACTTTTATTGTTAAGTTTTGAAATATTACATGTACTTTGACTGTTTTTTAACAAGATTTACAACAATATATAATTAGTCATTTTTGTAAACTAAAAACAAAAGTCGTAAACCAATGCTACTACGCTACTACGGATTTGATAAAACTCTATTAGAATTTGATAAATAAACATGAATATATTTTACAATGATTTAGATTAACAATGAATTTATTACAGATTATCGCCAACAGATTTATTTTGATAAAATAAATAGCAAATTATGAAATGAATAAAAGTTTTTTTAATGAATTACTTATTATTTTAAAAGTACTGAATTCATTAACATGTTTAAATAATATATTAAAATTTTGTAAATAACAATTTTCATACTTCATAGTTTTTAATCAATAAATATTAACACGTTGACTGCCGCACGAGTTAAATATAAAAATAAAATATAAGAATAAAAAGCGTAGTGTGGCCTCACCACAACTATACCAATTTTTTATGTATTAATATATAAATAGATATAACTTTAAAGGTCATGTTTCTAAAGACAAAATAAAATATAATTAAAATAATAAAAGAAAATATATAAAAAGTTTCTTATTGTTGCAAATATGCAACCAAAATAATAATTTTATTTAAAAAAATCCTATAATCAGATGTCAAAATGAACACTTGATATTTCCCCCCAAATTTGTTACATTTGGTAGCATATAAAGCAATTTAAATATTCTAACATAAAATTGCAACTTACAAATTAGCTTCATTCTTTTGGGACAATAGTTGTTCAAAGCTATCATCTAATACCTGTTTAAGATCAGAAAATGTTACGCAAAACATATTCAATCCATCCCGGGATATTAGGCAGATATTTTCGATTGACCCGGCATCAAGCTAACATACATTTAAAATATCTGAAAAATTAATGATACTTTGTTTAAAGAAGTGACAATATGAGCCAAATCCAAGAATGGAGCACCACTAGAATCAACTTGATGAAACACGAAATCCCGAAATAATTTTAATTGGTAATTTGCCCCATAATCAGACCAATTACTATCCATTCCTAATCTTTATTAAAAGTATAATTTCATGTAGTATAGATAAATTAATCTTACTCATTACGTTCACATATTGTTGCCAATTTGCAAACTAAACGAAATAGTCTACCACATTCAAGTTCCTAAAATGTAGCAATTACTATAATTAACTGCTATATGAAAATAAATATAGCGGGGAAATTTTTCCCAACTTATAATTTTATTGGAATATATTAACTCAATTTCAATTGGAATTGGATGTCCAACTCCATGTTACAAAGAATTATAAAAAAATCAACCAAAAATGAAACTCTATTTCACTCTCTTAATTTCAATATATTTTAGATATAATTACGTTATTTCTTTTATCCGAAGTTAATAAATAAATAAGAATTTATATTGAAATAACACTAAATTTGACATATCAATATTTTTAATAAATTAACCCGCTTTCCGTAATCGGATCGATATGAAATTTTGATAGCATGTGGCGTTCTCGACAACGATTTTACTTTGAAAATTTTAGCTCAATCCGATCACAGAAGGTAGGTTAATTTGGCCCCACAAAATTTGCGCGGCACATACAAACATACATCAGTGAGGTTAATATAGACTAAAAAGCAAAATGTTTATTTATATTCAAATTTTTTTTAGCGAAATGGCTTTAAACAAATTAATTATGAGCAAATTTCTAGAATTCAAAATCCGATTTTTGATTTTCGATCAAAAGATAAAGTTTATTTAATCAATTCTTTCATTTTTGAAAAAATTTTTACAAACTTCTTTTTCATTTTTCGGTTCCAACCTCTGCTAGATTGAGAATCTACTTGGTCAACAATCGATCATTCTCAAGAATACTGAGTTGCCATAGTGCGTTGTGTATCCACAGCCCGTCTCTGACAGACTTATCGTACTCCCAAGTAACCTTTTGACCATGAATCAATCCATTTACAAGTTTAGTACTGATAACTTTTATTAATATTATAAGAACTTTTTTAATTTTCACCACTAATTTCTTTTCAATTGACATTGTATTTATTAAGCATTTAAAGAGAAATGGATAATTAATAAATGTTCTCCAACTTTAAAAGAACAAAGAAATTTTGGGAGTCCCGGCAAAGCCGCATAAGACATTTTCTGAAACTGAATTAAGTTATTTTTGAGTTTATTCAATTGCTCAGGTAATTAACAGAGTAATTAACGACCTCACATAATTAATTCGGTGGAAGCGTGGCATTATTCGTTCCAATAAAATTTATTTATTGCTCATGGTTCAGTATATATAAAATAATGGAACAATTAATTCAAGAACAAGACCACATTGAAATTATAATGGGAAAATATAAAGAAAAATGTTCATTAAATCCAAATCAGGACAATACAATAGAATAAATTCATAAATACCTTCATTAAATTAAATTCTAAATAATCAATCTGTGTGTACATATTAGTAACATGATTGTAGCATTCAGCAAATGTACTCGCTGCCACTTCATTAATAGAGTGATATTCTGATCGAATTAACTTTGTAACTGTAGTTCTCAAACTGTTTGAATAGAAGCGCTGCAAAAGGTCAAAAGCAATACTCGAATCTTTTTCTTGTATAGCTATTGTGGTACCACAAATAACACACATCATGAATTGCCCCAGATTTTCAAGATCCCGTGCCTTAAATAAACTACATTCAGAAGTTTTGGTAAAATCAATTTTACTTTTAAGTAAAACGGAATTTTAAAATCTATCAAATATATCATAACTTTTAAAGAAACTTTCAGGAAAATATTTTTTTGAAATACGAATAGCAAAATTAAACATTACAATATGTATAACCCGTTCTCTCCCAAATTATTTTTTTAATATATGTAGCTGTCCTACAAATAGGACACTGGTTAATTCAATCATCATTAAAAGAATCATAAAATCAAAGACTAATTATCAGAGCGGTGACTATTTTGCTTTTTGTTAAATAATTTGACGGTTATGGTGCTAATATATGAGAAATAAATTAAAACCAAAAAATATATTGGTTTTTTGTTTTACGAGCAAAAACCAAGTCAACAGTTTGTAATTTTTAAATATTTTATTGAAACCCAAATAACATAGTGTTAAATTCTTATTACTCAAAATAAATTATATATTGAGAGTCACGGGAGTTTTGCAGTGCAAAGTTTGCGCGTATTCTTTGGCCTTCTTAGTGCAAATATTGCTGCGCTTGTTGTCAATTACCTATGGCTCCGAGCTTCAATAGGTATAAAAGCACTTTTTTGCCTTTTCATATCTTTCAAAATTTCTTTTCAACTTAGCGCGTAGGAATTTTCTTCAAAACGATAATCAGAAAACCAAAGCTCAAACCACACTACAGAAATGAACGAACAAATTTGACACAATCGGTTTCTCGTTTGCAGCAATAGAACAAAAGCCAAGATATCATATACTGCATCCTAATTATAGGTCTGTGCTATTTTCTTAGTCACCAGAAGAGCACATGTTTTCGCAGATGAATCAGGTAATAAGTTAATAGGTTCATTCTTTACTTTGCAATGAAATGCATTTATATGTGGTGTATCCCACTTTTCTATCATTTATCAGTTGTTAATCGTAAAATTCACTAACCTCCCAGCTAAGCCACTATCTAGATGTACTGTTAATGTCAAACATGCTGGGGGAAATGTTCTTTTTCTTTTCTTTTGCCATGACGCTTTAGAAATCTGTAGTGTTCAGATATTAAATTTTCCACTTTTGTCATTAGATTTTAATGTTATAACAAAGAAACATAACTTTCGTAGCCACAAAGCCTCCAATTCTCCAACAATTATTTTAAATCTGCTTTTGCGACACGTCGTTTCTTGCAAGATAACTGAACCTTGTTTTTTTCATAGGAATTTTCAAATAAGTTTTCAATGAATATCCAACACTTACAATGTTTTTATTGGTATAACAGCCTTGTCATATCGTACCAGATTATCAGTCCATATGGCAACGTTTTCATTAATATCTTGATCACTTGAAAGCCATGGAAATCCCACAGTAACCAAAAATGTGCAATAGTTCCACAAAATATAGTATTATTACTCATAATAAATAGGTCAATATTTATTTATAATTTACGTAGAATTATTTTACTTTGTAATTGTATAATATCTGCATTATTAATTATTAAAAAGTATAATTTTGTATTGTATCAATAGACACAATTTATTACGTAAAAATATAAATTTTATTAAGGTTTTATTGGGGATTTTCAATTAAATTTGTATTTTTTTGTCAAAATTTATTTGATTGTTTTGTCTTTTAATGTTTCAATATTAGTGTATTTCAACGAAATATCAAATTCCATTAGAATAGGTTGTATTTAGACAGACTATTTTTGGAAATTTGTTGGATTTTGCACAAATAATAAATTTTCATTTGGAAGGTGAAGTTTTTGAACTAATAAACAAAGATTTCATATTAAAGTCTAGTGACAAAAGTGGAAGATTTAATATCTTATTATAAATAAACTTTTGGGCAAAAAAGTCAAATATCGGGAAAAAGTCAATATCCTACTAATTATATTGTAATAATTGAAATAATAGTGGAACGCGATTTCAAACAATGAACATATAAAAATATATTTTAATATATTTTATTTGAATTAACCTCTACATAAAGTCTCAATAATATCCAACAATAGACTTTGAATTTGTATATATTAGAAATTTTTAAATTGAAATTAAAAATATAATTTTACTATATTCAATTTTACTATTTGAAGTAATATAGATAACAAGAATTGATAGAAAAAAATAACTGCGATCACCAATTAGAAACTAAATAATAAAAAAGATTGTAATATATTGAAAAAATTATAGGGGTGAAAAACAAACAGATTCTAACAATTTGTGGAATTTAAGACAGTATATATTATATAAGCAAGTTTTGCAATCCATTCTTCATCAAAGAAATGTTTGGCATGATCAGAATTTTTTTGACTTAAAAAGATTTTCACCTCATCTCGCAACTCGTAGAGCCTTGTAAAAACTCTCCCTCTGGAAAGCCAGCGCACTTCAGCGTGAAGTACCAACTGTGAATTTCCTGAATCCATTTCATCACACAGAATTGTGAACAATCGGGAATTGAGTGCGTTGCTCTTGATGAAATTAACAATCTGAATTGAAACTGAAAGAACTTCATGTAATTCGGGAGACATTTTTTTTGCTGCTAAATGCTCACGGTGAATAACACAGAATGTATCACCAGCAACTTCTTGGATTCTTATTCTTACATCTGAAAGTCTGCCAATCATGTTTGCTGCACCATCTGTACACAATCCAATGCACAATTTCCAGTTCAAAGAATTTTTTTTGACATATTCATCAATGATGCGAAAGATTTCTGAACTGGTTGTGTAAGAGGGAACCTCACTGCAACACAAAAGGTCTTCTTTGAGGTCACTGCTGTCATAATCAACATATCTAATATGACATAAAAGAACTGCTTTGTTTGCAACATCTGTTGACTCATCCGTTTGGATTGAAAATGACTCTGACTTCTTGACCTTTTCGATGAGTTGATCTTCAATATCTGCCGATAATTCCTCAATCCTTCTTCCAATTGTGTCATTGGATAAAGGAATGGCCTTCATTTTGTCACCAGCTTTTAAACCCCAAATCTCTGAACAAACATCCACCAAGCATGGTTTTATTAGTTTTTCAGCAATTGAAAATGGTTTTTTACATTCGGCAATTCGAAAAGCAACCAAATAAGAAGCCTTTAAAAGTGATTTGTTGGCTAAAAGGGACTTTTGAAATGATTTTTTTTGGCTTTTTATCTCAGAAGCTTTTCTCTCAAAGAAATCAATTGGTTTTGATTCCAATTCTTTGTGTTTTGAGTTCAAATATCCTGATAAATTATTTGCTATCATGCTTTCATTGGACAGCACTTCCCCACAAATGATACATTGTGGTTTGGGACAACTTGCATCTGATCCAGGCCAAGAAATAAATCCAAATCTTAAAAAAGTAATGTTGTATTTGCGAACAAAACATGACCTCTTCTTTTTTTCGGGTGGACATTGAACTTCTTGTTCATCATTGTTTTCAACAGCTGTTGAAATGTTATTGTTAACCTTTATAACAAAATTGTTTAATGTTGCTTGTCTTTTTTTACGTTTCATTTAAGGATTGGAAAAAGTTAAGGATTATTAAAAACTTGATTAATTTTTAGCAATTTTTAAATTATATTTATTGATTAATTGTAAAAAATTAGCATTAAATAAAATTATTTTCAAATTTGCTCACGACCCGCAAAAAATCTTCCACGACCCGGTACCGGGTCGCGACCCGGCGGTTGAGAATCGCTGGTATATAATATATATTCAAAATCATAGAGATATAGAATATTAAATATAGGGGGAAAATCATCTGATATGCCTGTTTGAAACAAGGAAAATTATCGAATACAGAACTTTGATTTCATGAAATTTACAACCTTACTCTTGCTGTAATTACTAGGTTAATGCAAATATTTTCAGAGCTCAGAGTAATTTAAAAATTGAAAAAAATAAGTTGATTTTAAGAATATACAGTATGTTTAAATGTATGTTTGAAATCATTGCTCATAAAAAAAATTATTGACGCTTCTGAAATATATATGGGCAAAAAAAACTTCGTTTTTATCAGACAGAAAATATCTGAAAATCAAGATTAAAATTTCTTGGGGAAATTTTCTAAGACAGGTCATTAACAAAACTGGAAAGTTTAAGATTTAAATTAAAACAAATTGCTTAGAGTTGGTTATATGATTTAGCCTGAAATGAAGGCAAAGCAATGCGACATAAATTTCTTTGTTGCAACTGAAGCTTCATGTGTTTTAAATTGTGTCAGTTAAAATATTCAAGACTTTAGAAAATCGTATGAACTCAAATTAGAAGCTGAAAAACAAGCCAAAAACTGGTGAATTGATGTCATGTTTCAAGCAAGAAGACAGCCACGCACTAAATGACATTTCGATGAGTTAGAATCAGATTATCGCTTTGATAACAGGGAACATTTATTCAGAGTTCTAGTATTTTATTTCGTTTTGGACAATAAATACTCAGATTAAGCAGCATTTTACTGGGATGCAAACAATTACAAACTGTTTTGAATTTCTTGAGCCAAAAAACATTTTCAGTTATCCTGAAGCACCAACCTGAAAAAATAATATCCAGAAGTGACATCATCTAAATTTAAAATTCTGTTTCAGCATCTATATTCTCTAGTAAAAAAAAGAATTAAAGGGAAGTATGTCCATAAAAACTTTTTCAGAATTGCTTCTCATAAAGTACAGCATTTCTATTTCGGAAAAAAATTTCGGAAATCTATACTGCTTTTATGTTGTCCTTAACACTTTCAGCTACAGTAGCTAGTGTTGAAAGGTCATTCAGCAAACTGAAAATTATAAAGAAGTACAAAAGAAATTCAATTGGCCAAAGCAGGCTGCGAAATCTTGATTTGCTAGCCATTGAGCATAAGATAGCAGCAAAAAAGAGTTACGCAGAAGTTATTCACGATATTACAAACGCAAAAGCTAGAAAAAAAATTTTCTAGATTACAATTGAATTTTTTAAAATTGTAGCTTATTATTATTTTAGCTTATTCGTTTCGTATATGTTATTGAATTTCTAAAGTAAACAGATTAAAATAAGGTGAACATGCATCAAAAATTAAATTATAAATGAATAATTTTTTATGAAATAAATTTTGTTATTTCGTTAAACAAAGTAGACCGAGTAGGGACTGTGGACCCGGCACAAGGGCCCAGCACCGATTATTGCCTATAGACCCAAAATTTTTAGCTACGCTACTTGTTCCTCCACCAGCTCTTCAATTTCGTCCTCATTCACTTCAGTCCCATGTTCTTTCCCAAGGAGACAATTTCATCGACAATTGTCGATGATTTCCTTCTTAACTTCCACTGTAATCATTTTCTTTTTCAACAGTTTTCTTTTTGGGAACAATTGTTACAGTACTGTTATCAAAAAAATACTCATTACCCACGTTTAAAAAGATAATAAACAATACTTCGTACGTATGTTGAGTAAATACCGATACCTACTGACTGAAAACGAACGTGACGGTTGGTAGACAAGCGTATACATGTTACTCATATTACAAGACTTATCTCGCTTTTCAAAAAACAATAATCCATGACGAAAAAACCACTTTATACAACTATTGTGTCTAACGTAAAAACAATGGAAAAGATTATGGAAGAGAATTTTTCCTCCGAATCTTTAAATTCTTTTTTCTGAGAATCGAAATTATTGATTTTGGAGTTGCTTGCAGAACGGCGACTATAAACAACGAGTGGGGTTGTACAGTTTCCGATAATCATATGTATTTGCACAAAAATATCCTACTGTCAGAATGATTCAAATGGCAATTCCGCATTTGCCGGAAAACAAAAAGTATTCGGATTCGATCTTTTTTTCATGACACCAAACTGCCATTAAAGATGCTTGTGAAGTTTATATACTTTCCGTCACTTAATCTTGGGCAGGATGTCATGTGCAATGAATTGTCGATCAATAAGAACACTGCTGTCGTGAGATTTGCACACTATATTTAATTGAAGAATCCATTACGCTTGGTGAAGTAAATGAAGACTGTTCTATTTCGACGGAGATTTGAAAAGTTCAAGATATTTAATGGATTATTAGTTGTAATTAGCAGACTTCATTTTAATTTAAAAAAATAAATTTTATAATTGTATGCTTTTTATAAAATTGTATATACTATGATATAACCCAATATAACCCAATATTATATAAAATAGAATTTGAAGTAACTGATCTGGCCAATTCAAAATCTCGAATGTCATAAAAACCATTTTCAGTAAATGATTTAAATTGTATATAAAAAACATTCCAATAATGTGTAAAAACTGGAAATGACGTTACATTAAAAAAGTAAATATTATGAACTGGTATTAATTTATTTTTTAAGATAATGATTATGAAAATGTTTGGTTCCGAAAAATATAGGAAGTACGAATCCATGAAAAAAAATTCAATAATCAATAATCTGTCAAATAAATATCCCATTTGATATCTTTCAGAATAAAAATATTATTTGTTTTTCTCATTCTTCCAAAGTTTTTAATGGAATATTATAGTGCTTTTTATTAGCATTCTAACATCAAAAAATAATCCAGAATTTAATGTAATATATGCTGAATTTAATGTCAATTTAAAGCATTAAAAACTGAGCATGAAAATTGTTTATTAATGTTAAAAAATCAGTAATTTTACTAACTTGTAGAGCTACCAAATCGCTTGTGTCGTCAATCGGGACACCTAGCAATGAATTGTCATCCGCCTGTAGGAATTCAGCGAGACCAAAGCAATTCAACCGAATTCTGGAATGCAAATTAAAAAAAATATTATCTCATGGTTTAATAACCGATCAGGATATTGAATGAGTATTTTTGATGGATCTATGATTTTAATACACATACCTAACACATTGTGGACATAGCGAACCACATTTATTAACTGAATAAGATAACACCAACTTTTCTCTTCACTCAACATATTCAAGTCTGAAGCTTCTGAAAAATGTTAGTAATTTTTATTTATCTTTAAATTTAGAAATTAATTATTATTAATATTTTATTTTGTGTTCGTGTAACTATTTTAAATTCTATTCACATTTCAATTCTATTCAAAGCCCCTCTGATATTATTAATATCAGTTTATTCAGTTTATAAACTTCAGTGAGAAATACTTTAAATGTTTAGATTTTACTCAAAAATAATAATAAAAAAATCTAGGTCATCATTATGAATTTATTTTCATATATTCAAAATAAGGCGTTCTTAAATATTTATTATTAAAATAACAATGGTAATTATTAAGCATGGAAATATTTAATATTATAACTGATATAAAATAAAATCAGTCCCCAATATTTTAACATACACTTAATGTTAAACCGTAATATAATTGTAGCGAAAAAAATCATTTTCGTGGAAATTTAGTTTAATACTATTAATTATATGGTTTAAATAATTAATTATTTACATTAACCTAAGATGGATATTACATTTAAAAATAGGATATAATTCCGAATTATAATCACGAAATAGTTTTTCATCTTTCTAATTCCAATAATCACAACGTTGAGACTATCTTCTCTTTCCCAATACAAAATTGAATCGAATGATGAACGTTTTGAAGAGTTGGGAAGGTCTCGATATAAAAACGGGATAAAAAACTAGGACAGTGTCAAATAAAGTCTATTGAGATAAAGGGTGATGACGCTATGGAATAAAATGGTTTTTCAAGTGTTGATATTGGAAGAATTATCGAATAGTCTAATATATTGAAATGAAATATTTTGATTCTTAAATATTTAGGAAACTATAAATATGGGTAGATGTGATCGAAAAGACACTAATCATATAAATTGTATCTACAAATCTTAATTTAGGCTATGTTTTATATGATCCATCCATAAATTATTAAAAAAAGGAATTTCAAATGGAAAAGGTGAAGATTTTTTCAATTATATTAAGCGATGCGATAAATAAATAAATGAATAGAAATTATTTAGTTCAATAAGTTTGCAATTTTTGCAATCTTTTGGACATTCATTGCAATAAAATGGTAATGTACTTTTGCCACGTACAGTAAAGTTTATCAACCAATTCCAACTGTTTGGTAGTTGTCTTAACAAAGAAGAATTTCTAATCACGCTTCATCAAAATCCACTGGTAATCCAAACTGATAGGCACCACTTAGGTCAAAATCACTTCCTCTAAAACGGATAAAATATTTTCAACATACGCTACCATTAATAAACTCTTCGTAGACACCACATGTGTTTTGATAAGCTTGCATAATACTACAGGCCCAATGAAAATCGTAGACGATGACATATTCGTTAAGCCAGCCCGAAGCTCCACAAAACCTGGGAATGGAAATCATTTTTAAATAAAGGAAAAATAATAAACTGAATAATGATTCTGACAGAAGGAAAGAATTACTACCAAATGGTGAAGAGTAATTCCCTTTAAGACAGATTATGACTTAATAAAACAACAGCAAGAAAGCGAAGAACAAACAAATACCCTATTTATACGAAATGAATCATCGAACAGTATTCAAACAGTTTTGAACAATTGTAAATGAACGAATATTTGAAATTCCTTGCATTCTATTTTTGTCCCTCGATCAATCAATAACTGGTATAATAAACAGCTTTGTTCAACACTTTTTAATATAGCACAAAAGCAACTATTTAATGCAGTGAAGAGAAGTCATAAGGAAGGCATTATCGTTCACTAAAAAACTGAATACGATGATAAATAATGTTCCTTCAGAAATAACATGATTCAAGATTAGAGAATATAAAAATATATCAAGTTTACAATTTAACCTCAAACTATTATAAAAATGCCAACTTTTGAACTCCAAGGATATCTAAAAATTTTTAATTATTTGACAAAATAAATTACATTTGTGCTATGGTGAAAAAAACTGTTAAATTTATATGAAATTATGTAAAGATTAATCAGAATAATTTAATTTAGTGAGATAAAGGTTAGAATTTAGAAATTATGAAGAATTTTGTGATGGGATGGACGTAAATCAATGAAAAATAGATTAAATAGACTAAGGAATCGAGTTAATCTAAGTCTAGAGCAATCGTCGGGGAAATTATGCATGGACAATACTTGGGAGAGAACGAGGCACTAATAATCCGTTTCATTGAGTTAAAAATGCTGAGAGAAAAATAGGGAAAGTAGTTGAAATGAAAAAAGCTAGAAAAGGACATTAAAGAAATTATAGAAAGAGATAAAAATTCAAATGTTCAAATTTATACAACAAATAAAAGTAAAATTACCATGAAAATATTTCATTTAAAGCGAAATAGACAAAGGGCAGAAAGGAGGTTGATCCTATTTGGAAGATGTGCAAGAGGGGAAATTAGAAATAGTACTCTAAATTAATTGCGAACAATGAAACAAAAATGTATACTAGAGAAATTTATTATTACCTCATTTCCTTATAAAAGAGAAGTAAACACTAAAATAAGTCGTTTTGACGCACCAGCAAAAATATAATGGAGATGCTTGAACAACAATATCGAAGCTGATCCCAAGTTGCATAATAATTTATTCAGTATTCGAATTCGCTTTATAAAGAACAAAGTCACCATTGTTTGTGATATTGCTGAGATGTTCTTACAAATAGGAATAGTTAAGAATGAGAAGCCAAAAACTAACATATCAAGCCAAAAGCTGATGTAAATCCAAAGGGGATGCTTTTCTGTGCAATGATGAGGTCCAGGTTTAATGATAGTTTATGGTAAATTAAATTCGTCCGACCCTAGATTTTCTTATGAATATATTTTAATTATCGGTTTGTTTTCAAAATTACTTGATTTAACAAAAGTTTTAGGTGTTATATTTATCCAAATTCCATTGAAAATTAAACGAATCATCGATTTTATTGAAAATATATCCAAACAAATTCTCGTTGAGAAATTTCAATGTTGAAGAAATACTATTTTTTTAAACAAAATATATCACAATTTTACTGTATCGCAAAAACGATACATTTTCCATAATATTTTATAACTATATTTAAGATAAAATATACTAAGCCAATACCACACTGCAACAAATCAGTGATTTTTAATTCCAACTACAGAGTATGGTAATTTTAAACAACAAACTAATTCTTTGGGAGAAATATAAATTTACATTAATTTTAAAAGAATACAAGAGTTTTGACAAATTTTGTCCCAGTTAAATAAATAAAAAAATATTAATCAAATTTTTATTAAATCGATAAAATGCAGAAACAATGTAAAATTATATAGATCTTACTTTTTGAGGAACTGTATGGGCGTGCCTGTTGCTTACTGTTAAAAGGTGATGCAAATCCAATTAATTTTCCAACATCACTGACATGCGTGTGTAGAGCTGTGACACTACAGGGATAATAATCCATGATGAAAACAGTTGCTTATTAAAAATAGATTTTTAACGATTGGTAAAAATCATGGAATTATCGACTTACAATTGTCCTCAAATGCCTCAGTAACGAAAACATGATTAATTGAAATCAATCCTGGGTGTTTTAATTTACGAAATCTATCTAGCAATTGAGAGTCTTTGGCTGATTGCAAAATAGAACCTGGGAAGCGACGAAATAAGACAAACTGATCTGTTCCTGTATCAAAAGCTTTATAGCAAATTGAGGGCCGATTAAACGTTCTTGATTTGCGAATTTCATAAATTGATTCAATAGGTGTGATATCCGTGTATTGTAAAATTGTATCGGGCGTTTCTAGAAATTAGAAATGAGGTAGTTGAAAAACATTCATTCCTAAACAGATTTCCATTATCCAAGTGTCTTATAATAAATACGATTATTATACAGTATTCATAATTTACAGACAATATTGGGAATTTTTAGAAAAACCTCCTACTACATATATAATGTATTTTTAACTGTTTAACAATGAAGACTTTCAAATGATTCAGTTTATTGTAAATAAATCTATCAGAATTGTAAGGAGTTTTAAAACTTATTTTAAATAAAAACTAATTTAAATTAATTAAATTAATTGAATATTTTTGTCAATTATCTACATTAATTTCGGATTTTAAAAAATAAATTGAGTAGATTTTGAATATTAGTATCACTGGCGGATCCAGACCATCTAGTAAGTGGGCGATTTTTAGGTTTTAGAAGCAACCGCAGGCAAGCCCACAAATCGTAAAACTTGTTTACTTTTTATTCATTGAGACTCATTATTATTGATTATATCAACAATCTATAATATTTTTTATTATAGACTGCTATTAAATTAATAATACAAAATTATTTAAAAATTTTAATTTTAAAAGTAATTTGTATTTACTATTTATTATATTTTTAACTAACAAAGCATGGTGTTTGAAAACGGAAATTAGATCTGTTGATTTTAATAAAGTTGTGTGGTGCGTATTTTAAATCGGACTATTGACGGTTATGGTGCTAATATATGAGAAATAAGTTAAAACCAAAAAATATATTGGTTTTTTAGACAGTAGAAGAATAATACTCAGACTTTGAGTATTTTATAATAAAGAACATACCAAATTCACAACTGGTTTCACTCTGCGAAACACGATGGGTTGACAGACACGATGCTTTGCTGACGTTTGGTATTTAACATCCACTAATAATTGACGCACTGGATAATATATTTAATATCTTGGACTTAATATTCAAAACTTAACTGCACCTGAATTTACATCGGAAGTTGAACTATGGCAGTGCAAATGCATAAGGATGAAGGAGGAATCAAATGACTGCCTACTGATCTTTCTGTTGTTTTTGATATGTGTGACCAAGTGCAATATCCAATCACTCACAAGTTGTTTCAAATTATTAAACGTACCCTGTAAGTGTTGTAAGTGCTGAACGTAGCTTCTCAACCCTGCGAAGAATAAAAACCTGGCTGAGAACGCCAATGACAGAAAACAGACTAGTCGGATTAGCCCTACTTAATGTACACATAGACATTCCAGTAAATTTTGAAAATGTGATTGAGCGTTTTGCAAAGTCGGGAAATCGTTAACTAGATTTTGTGTTATAAATTGTTAAAATAATCAACAAATCAAGGTTTTTATGTACGTTAAACTAAACTCTCGAGTCTTCATCAAATGATTGTATTTCAAATTTCAATAATTATAAATTACTTCAAAATATAATTTACAACATTAAAATTTGAACATTTTGGTTGATATTGCATATTTTCTTTAGAAAGGGCTGCAAAAGCCAAGTAAAATTCCCTGAAGAAATTTCTTTCCAAATAATATAATGGGGTGGTTCGCCCCACTCCTATGGATCCTCCACTGATTAGTATATTGTTCTATAGAGCGTCAGAGTGTCCGTCTCAAACATTTCTATGAGTTTTCATTTTAACCGCCCTACCTTTGGATTATGATTCAAAAAGCAGGTAAAAAAATATCTATTTTTTTTCATTTTATTTCGCGATAACAATACTTGTTTACAATATACCAGACAAATTTTTTACACAATAGACTCATTTATGACCTTTTTTGTAAACTTTGAAAGTCAGATGCTCTCAACATTAGATGTCACCGAATAATTTTTGTAATAATATTTTATCAAATATATCGTTTTTTGTACCTGAACGTACGGGATACGGCTTATTGCGTTCGGGCGATATTATAGCGACCGTATCAATTACGTTTATTTGGGTAGGGCGGTTAAGAAGACTTCAAAAATTATCTTTAAAATATATTTGAAAAGTTTTTTGAAAAGCTTTTGTTTTTAAAATGATTATTAGCAATCATTTTCGACTGTAATCATAACTTAATTCAATAATAACACAATTTAATTATAAGAAATTCTTTTGATTTTCAATTGACATTAAATTTATTAAAAAATTGGCTATGCAATATCGATGTTTTTTTTACATTCACAAATTTTTGATAGAGATTTTTTTTCAAGTAATTTTTGAAAAAGACTACCGAAAATTCGTGAATATAAAAAAGTAATAAACATCGATATCTTCACTGATTCATAGTCATCTTTTAAATAAATACAATTTAATTTCAAAAATGAAATTTTTAATATTATAGATAAAATCAAAATTTTATAATCTCAATTTTCTTAAAATTAACTTATTTTTATCAATTTTTAAATTATAATACTCACACAAAGATGACTCATCGAAATTATTGACTTACCCACTTGGAACAAAAATAATAAGTTATAACAAAGACCAATTTCATACTTAATATCTCAGTAAGCTGCATTATATATATGAAATATTTCTTCCGCTTCTTTTTTAAAAGTAAACTTTTAAAAACCATTAGAAATAAAAATCACAATAGAAATTTCTAAATTGCAGTAATTAAAAAAATTTTTAAAACTAAATATTTTATAATATTATTTATTAAAAAAATGAAGAACTAGTTGGAGAAGCTTTAAAACATTTTAAGTCCTTGGGAAAAGTTATATTCTGATTTATTTTATTTGAGCCAATGAGAAAATAGAAATAAAAGAAAAGATAGAAATAGTATTTGAAAATTGAAGCAGCTAAATCTGAGGAAATAGATAAAGATTATTTTATAGTCGAAATTTTTTTTCATTTTTTTAAATTAATTATAATTTAATTGTCTAACATTTTATTAATGCTGCTACCAAGAAATAATCACTTAATAATAATAATAATAATAATAATAATAATAATAATAATAATAATAATAATAATAATAATAATAATAATAATAATAATAATAATAATAATAATAATAATAATCCTTTACTACCTTTTTTCCCATTGACACTCACTAAGCAGGCACTGATTCTATCAATTAAAGTCTAAAATTTTAAGATTACCTTTGTACATTTAAAGTACTATTTACTCGTTTCAACTCCTCATCAATAGTAATAGGACTTTCCGGATTTTTATTACGAACAAGGTGTTGTTTACCTTGTCGCAATTGTGTGGCACTTTGTAAAACAGGGGGGAAAACTATCCATTTCGGATTTTCTAATTCATTATCTCTCTGTAATTGGGTGACCGATTTCAAATTAGATGGGTTGTAGAATACAGAAGTATTCAAATTTTTCGGTATTGGTCGCTAATATTTTATCGAAATATTAAGACGATATTTTAATGCAAGAAATTAAAATCAAAATAATATGTTTTTGATCAATTTTAAATAATTAAAATTAAATTCGGAATTCCAATAAATTTCGTAAATATTTTGAGAAAATTTTTCTTTTAATAAGTACATATTTTATTAAATTTTTCTAGAAATATTATTAATACCTGCGAATCTCAACTTTTTTCGTTGTACCACCAAGAAAAAGTCTTATAAACGTACTTTTTGAATAAATTTAGTAAAAATATCTTTTTATGTATCCCTAAGATTGAAGAGTGATTTTCTATAAAAACAGAAAGTATGTGTCTGTCTATCTGTTTGTCACAAGAACTTTTCTCAAACGGTGAACAGTAGAGATGTGACATTTGTATATAGGTCAATTGAGCTATTTTAAACTTTAAACTTTTTGTATTTGCAATGTATCCAAGTATTGAAATTAATTTACAATGACAGTATTAATAAAATTAATTATAATGAATAAAGAATGAATTTGAATATATTCCGGACGAACCTGTAATAAAACTGTAATAATAATAATAATAATAATAATAATAATAATAATAATAATAATAATAATAATAATAATAATAATAATAATAATAATAATAATAATAATAATAATAATAATAATAATAATAATAATAATAATAAACTAGCTTATTAATTAAGTAAGTAATTAAATTAATGTTCATTACAATTATAGTGAAAAATTGAGATTAAGTTAGTGATTGATAGATTAATAAATAGTGATTCGTATGTTTTGTCTTTCCTGTTCAATAATTGAACCAAGTGTGCGGAATGAATTGAAAATCACCCAAAGCAGCATTTCCGATTTATTTTCTGTAATTTGGTTATTTCATTACTATCCCTATGAGCACCGCTAAAATATAAGGTCAACACTATAGAATTATTTATTCAATAGTGCAGGTTAAATTTTATTTACTTATATTTTAATGTTTTAAGAAGAATGAGGTTTTTTGGGAGACAGCATTTTGATTTCGTGTCCCACCAGTTGGAAAACTCAAATCTCGAAGCACTCAGTTCGAAATTATATAAGTCTCTCAATTTTACGAAATTAAAATAAACAAACATGATGAGCAGGATTTGCTCATGAGAGGGCCCAAGGCTAAAAATCTTATGGGACACTTATAATTTTTTTTCAATAATAATTTGAAAAAATATTGTGCTTTCGTGAAATTTTTACTTTGGAAAGGTATTATATTAAATATAATATGTAATATAATTAAATACTTCTTTACTTATATTACATAAATATAATAATCTGCAAATAATTAAAAGATGTAATAAGTTTTAATAATAATAATACAAAATTTGGGGCCTCCACCAGCCGGGCCCTAGGTTTCAGCCTTGTTAGCTTAAAGTTAAATTCAGGCCTGGACATGATACACTGACAAGTTGTAATACTTTGGGAAACAGCTCTTCTTTTTGATGGTCTGTACTGTAAAATTTTTATGTACTTAAGTGCTGCTCTTCTTATGTTATGACCTTCTTGTACTTGGATAATATTGTAAAAATCAATGATTTTCGCTTTGGTTATATGGATTTTCAAAAAGATGGACGATACAGAAAATAGAAAGTAAATTGGGAAATATTTTGAAGACAGATCATTGTGTTAGAAAATCACAAAATTGTTATTGATAACAATGAACTCCTCAATGAAGTTAGGTGAATAAACATGTATTGTTCCACCAAAACATGATTTGAATGGATTAAAAATAAAATAGAGATTGGATAAAAATAAACAAAGATGAACATATTCCTGATAAAAATTTGAAATTACTTGTATTTTCCATTATTAATGATTTATGGAGTACTGACAAATCGAGCTTAAAAATTTAAACTTTATAAGCATTGAGTTCAGTGAAGATGAATCTCTAGTATACATGTGAAAGCTTTTGTAATATTTCCAAAAAAAATAAGAAATTATTAAAAAAAATTCACTCAATTGAAAGTATCATTTAAAAAATGACAATAACTTTTTTCTTACTTATTTTTTTTGTTAGCGCATAATAACACGCACATTTTATCTTTTGTACTGCTTTAGGGTTAAAAAATTTTAGCCATCTAAAATTTATATAAGTTTCGATTTTGAAATCTGACATTGAAACTCCCAAAAATCAATTCGAATTTCATTTATTTATTTTATTATTAATTAATTATTTTAATATATCTTTAAGAAACATGAGTGTAATCAAATACAAGATTATATTGTACAATCTATAAATAAACTATATATATCAAGATAGATAACGAATTTTATTTTTTCAAAATTTATTTTGATATAAAATAGGTCAAATTTTGTCCGATAAAACTAAATTGTTTATCAATACTACGTTGAACTGTATTAAATAATTATTAACTGATTATATGGAATTAGACTAATGTATCAAAATTGTATAAGTAATTCAAAGCTTATGGTAACAATAATAGTTCATACAAAATTAATACTAATACATAGAATAAAATAGCATGTAATAATTTTACTTGATTCTCTTTCTTAGAAATTAACAAATCAGAATCAATTTGTTTGTGCATCAATGACGGAGAACTGATAAGAGAACCTTTGTTACTTGATGGATTATTACTATGATTATTCCCTCCCATAACCATTTGCAAAGGATGCATTGTATTCATGCCAATATTATTGGGGAACAATCGCTGATCATGATTGATCATATTGGGATTATATTTGCTCCCGTTTGACATATTACTTGGCAAATTTGAATACCGATTTGGAATACTAGATCTATCCATGTTTGGTGCTTGCTGCCGAATTGGAAATTTGCTATTTGATGCATATAAATCCATCAATCGACAACTATTGCTTGCAAAATCAATCTAATAAATAATTTCAATATTTCACATTGTTATTGATTTTTTTTAATTTTTCACTGAGCATAGAATAAATATTCCTACGTACTTTATGTTACTAAAATTTAAATGAAAAGAAGCTTTTCATAACTGAATTATGATTTCTTAATTCAGCCAATAAAAATTCGCACTCTCTAATTCCATGCTTGTTTAGGATATGATCAAACAGAATTATCATCTATATTCTAACTGAATTTTATATCCTCCCAGAATAAAACATGGAAGCTTTTTCTTTCATGAAGTGTGAAAGTTGGAAAAAAAATTTAAATAAAGCTTGCTTGCGTATTTAAACATGAATTTTTTGAATGACATGGCAGTTACGACTAAAATTTACGACTAAATAAAGATCTTTTCAGTTTCGATTATAATGAATATACAATACGAATATACTCCCTTAACTCTCACTCTCGTTCAATAAAGTTTAAAATACTGGGCCCGGGAAATATATCCCATTTTGTATTTATAATCTTGTATTAGATTAAATTACAAATATTTGTAAAGGATAAACTAATATTGTACCGATTATGTTTACATCTTTAATTACTGGTAATTGACAACTACAAAAATATTTTCTTTTTCACACTGATTACTTATTTTAGAAAAGATAAATAATACAGATTATATTACATTTATACAACATAACACATTTATTCAATGCATGAGTTACATATGTTGTAAATGGATAAGTGGATAAGACTTAGTATTCAATAAGTTCAGGCAACTTATTTGTGAGAAAATGAATACAAATTACTCATGTCATATAAATATAAGACCCAACAATATGATACAACACAAACATTAATAGAAAATCAATATTGGTACTTCGACATTAAAGCTGTATTAAGATTCTCATCTAACCAAACATGAATGTTGTAGCAATTATTGAAAATAAAATTTTAGATAAAAACTGGATCTGAAGTAAAAACTATTTATGAACCATTGACAAAAGGTAACTATTGCTTGAACACCTTGAATATGATATGGATGCAAACCGTCTTGATGCAAAAATATATATATATATATATATATTGCCATTCGATTTGCCGTATATGAAATAAATGTCATTTCAAAATTTGAAAAACAATAAATTTTAATTTTAATAATTCTAAAACGTAAATTAAATAATAAATCACTTTAAGAATATTCAAACCAACTATTTTCAGTATTTTTATTAATCAAACTTTATGGGATATATCTGTTGAAAGCATTTTTAGACAAAGTTTTAACCGAATCCTTTATATGCGACATATCACGGTTTCAAATCATTTTCAAATATATATAATTTTTTTCAGAATTCAAAAACCCGATAAAATTCCAAGTTGTAGCGCTCTAAACACAAATTTCGATGTGTGTCATCGACAATGAGTCTATTCGCCAAGCTTCATTTGATGATTGGAAGTGGGGGTTATTGGCCTTCACGAGATTTAGTTACAGTACAAAAAATCATACAATAATTCCTTAATACCGAACAGAATACACAGTTTATAATATATTCAGAGATTTCTGAAATCTATCTATATAAAAAAGAATGTATGTCTGTCTGTTCGATATTTTTTGAGTCCCTTTAACAGCTAACACCACCAATTTTTCCATGAGGCTCCCATGGTTCCCTGGATAGGTCAACTTGGGGTTGGTTTGACCATCGGCACTGAAGGGGGTGCTCTACCCCCCATTTTTTGGAAAAATTCATTCATAAATATCCAATTAATAAATATTTATTTTTTCATTACAATGCAGTTTGATATACAATGTTTCGGGTTTTACTTTCAGGATCAAAGACGTATAAATTCTTCCCAGTTCCTATTCTTGAACACGCCACATACAACTGACCATGGGAAAAGCAAGGAGTTCGTAGATTAATACCAGTAACTTTAAATGATTAAAAATGATCAAAATATCATTAACTAGACAATGATTCCAGTGACATTGTTGTCTCTTCGGCGAGATACATACTATCAAATTATCTTGACTAATATTGGGTAACTCAGCTAGTAACTTAATAGTTATAGTGGTTGATTAAAAGTTTAAATATATATGGATTAACTTAATTGGCAATTTCATGATTCAACCCAAGCAAATATAAATAATGTATTTCGAGATATAATTTCATTTACTATGTAACAACCATATACGAATAAAATATGGGACACTAATAATAACAGAAAAAGTATTAGTTTGTTAGTTTTACAGCGACATTTTTACATAGATTATAAATTTGATCTTAGTTTATACACTTTGGGTTGTTCACACAAACATAAATTTATGAACTACTTTATTTATTAAATATAGCAAAACGACTTGCATACAATCTTTCAATGTTATCTGAAATGCACTTGTTCAATCACTTAGGAAGTCTTTTATTCCCAAAATATAAGCCCTTGGATATTCTGTATATTGAATACGTCTGTGACCAAAGCATGTTTATTCTCGCAAAGCTCGTTGTATATTTCATAAGTTAACAAGTAAAATAATTGAGGTAGTCCATTATGTCTGAACAAGAATAATAGTTGTGTTCAAAATTAGGCGTTGTCTTGTAAGAAGGTTAGTATAATAATTATTTTTATTTTTTTGTTATTAGTAGGAAATGAACAAGTATTTTAAAAGAAAGCACGCAAATTCTTGTACTGATAATTACAATTCAAAATGATGATGATAACAAGAGAACCAAAGAAAATAAAACAAAGAAACTCAATAGACAATATTTAGAATCTGGGTTTACATCCTCCGTGGAAATGATTATCATATTCCAGTATTCATAGTTTGTGGAGAAAACTTTCTAATAGTGCGATTGGACCGATAAAATTAAGCGGCATTTTAAACAAAACATGCTACTCTCAAATGCCAAAACAAGAGTTATTTTGAAAGATTGCTAAAAAATAATATTGAACAAGACAATAAATTTAGAAAAACAGTGTCAGTGCTTGATTTTCGTTTTGGAGAACATGTATAATTCAAAAAAGAACAATAAACATGTTTCAGAATTCAAAATCACAATTCCTATGAAAAAATGCCTATTATTACTCAACATTTAGAATTATTAGAAAAAAAATTGCTAAATATTTCCCTGGTTTAAATATTGAAAATTATGACTGATTTCGAAATCCATTTGCCGCAGCTGACAGATCAAATTATCATTTATCGTCAACAGAAGAGGAAGAATTTATTACGTTATCAACAGATCGTTCTCTCAAATTGAAATTTTCCGAATTACCAATTGAAGAATTTTGGATATCCATTCAAACCGAACTTAAAACAATTTCTGAAAAAGTCATTAAACTTTTATTACAATTGCCAACCTCATATTTATGCGAGCTTGGTTTTTCAACATTAACCATTATCAAGACAATGAAACGTGAAAGGCTGGTAAATATAAAAGAAGACATGCGTAACAGGCATTGCTAATATTTGCAAAAATCGCCAGGCTCAAGTTACCTCATTAAAATGATTCAATTCAAATATTATTAATAATATTCTTAATTTATCTGTATTTTCATTGTAATTGTATTTTTCAATAAATTCAGAAATATATGCTTTTTCAGAATTCAATTTAGTTTCATTTCTACATTGAAATGTTTTAAAATTGCAATTTCAAGGGTACTTTTTCAAAAAAATTCTCGCAGTGTGAGGCCTCTTCCATGCAAAACCAACCATAACGTTTAGATAGGTTTTGCGCTTAGTTGAAAAGACCACAGTTTTTCCGCCAAAAATTTTGAGCTAACAAAGTGCTTCTTCATTACTAAAAATTTAAGAACCACTGCTATAGTCTAAAAACTGTATCTTCATCATTTTCATATTGTTACAGAAGTTATATGGTTACCACTAAATTGTTTTTTGTATCAAGACGTCCAAATACAATGAATCCACTTGTCACTAACTTTACTAATATTAAGGTAACATTTAATGTTTCTACACTCCCAACGCTTATTTCAAGCATTTATAATATTGTTTGCGATATTCTCAAATAAGTGTTTGTCTTCGTTGGTTGCGATTCATGTCCGACTAATACATAGTTCATTTTCAAATCTTCCTCGACTTTATCTGAATGATTTAAACTAATCAGACACTGAACTGAAACAATCACGCCAAAGCTAACTAAGTCCCCCTTGGTATGACAGTTACACAAACATTCTATGGATATATGTACTAATCCATTTCGATGTGAAATATAATGTCTTCAAATCAGTCGACCCATTGGACAGTGTTTATTTTGCTTTCGAAAAAGATTCCAAATTTCTTAATCATCTACTAAGTTATTTGAATCTTGAATTTAAACATAGACATTACCATATTACACATCTTCGAAAATACAGTAAATATATTGAAAATGACATATTTATAATGTCGATTAGCTTATTATACTACTTGTTTTCAGTTCACATTTGCATACTGATCAATTCCATACATTCTCTACTCTCTGTCGACACACGTTGGTTTTTAATTTATTACCGCTTCGTTGGTACACAATTTCACTTTCATGGATGTTAATTAAGATATACACAGCTTTCTCGTTTTTCCATTGAAATTAAATAGGCATAAAGAAAAATATCACTCTTTCATCTTTCCAATTTATTTACAGGCTCGACGTGCACCACTTTTATTTCCAAACTCATTGGAAAGCGTTAGATTTGGCATATTATGTCCTTTATTTAAATACGACTACATAAAATTCATAACTATTGAATAGCCTAATTTAAGTATAGTATTCAAAATAGTTTTGGTCATGTCACCTACCAATTTGAACAACTTTAACTCAAATCTCTGGCCTTAAAGAAAAATAATCCTTTCCAAGGAGCCATATTTTAATCAGGTATAATGAACTTGGAAATTTGTTTAGTCAAAAACTTGGATAAATAAAATTTTAGAAATACATTCCACTACAGCTCTGATTTCATCTAAGATAAAAATATACATCTAGCGTTATCATATTAATTTCAAAATTAATATTAAAAAGATGATTGCTACATCATCCATATATTTGCGAGACAACTAATTTCATTAGACTCTGCAGCGGGCATGTCCCACATATACCGTTTTAACCGAGTTATATCATACATAAGCGTGAGGCAATGTTTAAATTAGTACGATCCTTTAAAAAGTGACATTGAACAAATATAATAATTTTTGAAACTGATATTTCAGTTTTTATTTTATTTAATTATGTATTTAAACTTGTTTCATTAAATTTCAAGCCTAATCTCAAAGACAGACTATTCAAATTACACAATAAATAAATCGATTTCTAACAATATGATGTATATAAAATTTAATTTAATGGAATAAATTAAAAATGAAATAACCGTAATTCAACTCTTTACAGAATTTTAACAGTTGAATATAAATTTAGACTATAAAAACTATTTCCAAGCATAATTTTACATCAACTATAAACCCTGGATTTAAATTACGTTAAACAAGAATAAGTAAATAGTTATGTTGTGACTAAATCACTTATTTAATCACACATTGTTCTAACTCAACAGTAACTAAACTTAAAACCACTGCAAAGTTTTAAATAACCACATTTTCAAATTGATTATTGTAGCAACGGCCATTAATTGGATAAAAACCAAAGATAGAATTAAACTAAATCATTATTAATTCCAAATTATTTAAATTATATTAAATGTATTATAAAATTAAAATTCATACGCCATAATTGTTAACTGACGTTGCTTGCATGCTAGATGTTAAATTGTCTATGTTATAATTTGAGTTGTTTGATGGAATTATTAAGTTGGTATTACTATTGGATTTATTCGGAAAATAATTTCCTTCTTGATTAGAAATCTTTAAAATGAATATTAATTATAAATTGATACTACTTAATTATTACCATTTGAAGATATTTAGCTTGATTACCGTAGTCGAATTGAACATTAGCAAACCTTTCATTCATGCTGAAATTTCATCAAGGCTAGAAATTGACAAAAATTAAAATTAAATATAATTCAGAAATAAATTATATTTTTTTTAAAAATCCAAAATTATGCGCAGAGGCATAATTATATTTACATATTTGATATTTGTAATTTATAAATTACAATTACCTTCATTTATATGCAGATTTTAAACAAAGAATCAATACATTTAAAGAAATTAAGTATATTTTCACGTGTTTTGAGGGTCAGTATTTAAAACTTTATAAAGTATTTATATTAATATGTAATTATTACCTAATTGCCTATAATTAAATTGCGATATAAAACTAACTGAGATTATATTTATTAAAATTTTTAATAAATTTCAAAACTTGTTTACTGATTGCATATTAGATTACCAGAATTGTTTAACATTAAAACTTTCCACAGTTTAAATTTACAAAGGCAAAAGTTTGTGAAGCATACAAATATTTAATAAAAAAGATTTAATTATATATCACTATGGTTTTTATGGTTTTGTTGGACTAAAACTTAGTAATTTGAGATTAATTATAAAGTGTTGAAAAACGCATATCGTTCTTGACGAAGACTGAAATAGAAGATGTCATTTAAATACAGTAGAAACTAGTGGGTTACGAATTGGAAAAATTCATAGTATTCACACTTATTTGCATCTCTCACTCACATTTTTTTCCATATCCCCACCATAACTATTGTTTCCTACTAAGTGCTCATCAGATGCGACAATTGTTGTTTACAGGGAAGATAAAATAAAACGAAATGATGTGTGCGGCTACTGGGTAAACGCTTCATGACTATTGTTTACCGATCTGTGTACCCATGACGATAGCCGTGTTAGTTATGCACACAGTCATCCGGAGTTAAGAAACAGTTGAGCTTATATGTTAAAACTACTCTCTCCTACACTATCTGAACGGGTTCGAGACTGCCAATAGAAGACCTTACGTCCATGACAAAGATGATGAATTGGTACGATAACAACACGTCAAAATTGGTGGTCCTCAGAATCTACGAGAAGTATTAATTTATTCATGAACCTTGAACAAAACCTCTCAATTAAGAGGAATGTAATAATACATCTAAGGATAAATTAAAATGAGAAATTAAAGATGTACAACAAAAGTTATTTAAGAAAACCCTATCAATCAAAATTATGACAAAAGGTTTTAGTTCAAAATGTTCCAGAGGGGTTACGCCCCATTCCATTTGATATCGGTAAACAACTCATATTGGTTGAAAATGCTGGAATCTGCTGTGAAAGAGAAAATCATGCCGGATGCAGATAAATCGAGTTTGGATCGATCAATAGTCGTACACAAGAAGCTGAGCGTGGCCACTTCATTTTCGCCGTTTCTTAGCGTTGTGTTTCGATCGCGTTAAGTTGCGTTTCTTAGTCTTTGGTAGTACCGCTGGGTGTATCGATTGGCGGTGCAAAGATTGATGACTACCGAAGGCTTCGTAGAACTAGTTGATGCAGTAGGAATCGGGACCGATGAGGCTGTTACTAAAAATGAGTACCTGATACAGACTGTCAATCGTAATATATCTTCGGTAGTGACTAGATGGTGCTCTAGAATGAAGTTAGTCTTTTCTGCGGAGCTAAATCTCTGTATTCGCGGTTCCAGTTAGCGCTTCGTATATACTTGATACAAAGCTTGCGACTGCTCTTGTCACATGATCCGCATAGCCTTACTCTCATTGATCAAACTATCTCGACGATGTTCCAGCCTGAGTATTTTTTGAGTAGATTTTTTCATCTGGAGGGAGATAAACCAGGTCCCCTCCAGTTGGTCTACAATAGTATCCGGCAACTTGATTTTCTCCTGCAGTGTTGGATGAAGGTGTTCTTGTCCGAATACGAGAAGCAGGGTTGGAGTTGAACTTTTGATTTTGCCATTGTTACTCCAATGAAGAAAATAAAGATAATGTATAACAAGAGTTAAGAGGCTAACTATGATCATTAGTCAAGGTTTTATATAACGTAATGAGGTGATTTAGATAAGTCTGTAAACCGCCAAAACCCGGTGATGACAACAATGTTTTTGCCCTATGAGTTTATAGTATTAACCAGGATGTTAAANATATCAAGAAGCGAAAGAATGGAAGACGCGAAATTTAACTCGAGTAAAGCCGCAGACATTATGAGAGCTATGGATAAGACAAAGAAGGCACTCCTGTTATCGAGGTGTGGGAGGAAGTACTCGTACGTAAAGAGCCTACGAAACAGGCACAAGGATGGTATGCAATACGATGGCCCATATAAAATCGCCAGATTTCTATCACCTCATCGAGTCGAACTACATTCACAAGAAGGAACGAAAGAAAGAAGAATCGAGTGGCTGAAGAAGTGGAAAAAGTCTTAAGAAGGGGAGAGTTAGATATCTTGTTGTTTTAATAATTAGGAATTTGCGGTTTTTGTGAATTAATTAAAACTTGTTATTTATAAATTCTTTGATTAAATATATATTGTTAGTTTCAAGATTTTTGCTGCAAATTTAAAGATGGATCTAAAGATGGATTTAACTGGCGACCACGCCAAAAATCAAAATATCAACGCCATTTTAAAATCGACAAAATCGCTAATGGAATGCCTATCGAAATCATGCCAAGACATGCTCACACTGAACATCAGACGATATGATGGACGAGGTTTAAAAGAAGCCGAAGAATGGATCAGAGATATAGAAGAATGGTTGCTGACAAATGGACAGCGATTGACAAGCACTTTCGATGTGTCATTAGTGGCAGAAGCAAAGACATTGTGGGGAAACGTCAGAGAAACAGAAACAACAGATGTAAAAGCCAAAGCGTGGTTCTTGAATACGTTCACAATTACAAAATCTATAACTGACAAAATCAGAGAATTGGCAGCTATGGAACAGGAAGATGATGAAAGGTTTGCAGCTTTTGAGATACGGCTAAGAAAAGCTTTAGCTGAAGTTGTAAATTCAGGACGATCAGAAGAAGATATTGTTCAAGACCTCATCGCAAATAAAGCACGTGATGCGAGACTGCGGGAGATACTATTGACGAAACCAGAAACAAAAATTGAAGAAACGAGATCATTGGCGAAAGTTTTTGAAAGTAACAAAAATGGAAACCATAAAACAGAATTTGTTAAAGCAATCGGTCAAAGAACATACGCTAGCGTGACTGGGGAGGGCTGATGAGAATTCAACAGAATACCCAAAATCCCATGCCTACATCACCACAAAGAAGGCAATCAGAAGACCGATTTAGTCACCTCAGATCAAGAAGAGACGAATATCCTATACGCGGACCAATACAATATGAAGGAAATAACCATAGTCGTCGAGAACAATCTCCAAGAGAACAATTCTTGAGAAATGCGAGAATCCCGAATAGCTTAGAAAGGAAGCTGCCAACAATATCCATGAAGAATATAGCAAGGAGGCTGTACAACGAAAGTAGAGGACTACCACAAGCATCGGTCCCAAAATTAACGGTAGGTGATTGTTTTTGCTGTGGCGAAAAAGGACACAGAAGGTATGAGTGTCCACTGGGAAATAAATGTCTGATATGTGGCAAGGAAGGTAACAGTTTCCGAGATTGTTTTTCGTTACGGAAAGAGGTTCCACACCGATATCAAAGGATAGCGTGCATAGAAGAAGATTCAAAATCTGAAAGAAGAGATTACACCGAGAACAGCCAGGATTTCAGAACTGCTCACAGCGACATGGAAGATAGATACAATGTCCCTGAAAAATATACTATATTGAGAGAAGACGGAAAAAACAACAGCGACTCCATGGGTTTCATTTCGTCGGTGGAGTCAAGACAATAAATTGTGAAATAAGAAATGAACGACGAAGAGACGAGGCAGAAGAAGAGATGTACCAGACGAAAGATGGAAGAAATTGGAGTAAAATAATGTTGAATAATGCTGAAACAGAGATGTTATGGGATTCTGGAGCATCAGTAACAGTCATGAGCAAGAGTTTGTGGGAGAAAATAGGCAAACCAGAACTTAAACGTAGTATGATATTATTGTGTGGAGTTTTTTCAACTGGAGGTGAAGAAGCAATGGGATACATGACTATACCGGCCATATGGAATCAGAAGACCAAAATAATCACAGTAGTAGTGGTAAAAGAGATCAAACCCGAATTCATAGGGGGCATTGATACAATGAAAGAGTTTGGAGTAAAGTTAGTGAAAATCAATAATATAGAAACGTCATTGATAAACAAAATTTACACTGATGAAGAAAGAATAAATAAAGCACTAGTGGCGATGGCAGGTGACAATAATAAAGATATTGAAGGAATGATCAGGGAATACAGCGGAATTTTTATGGCATCGAAATTCGATCTGGGATTTACAAACTTAGTTCGACATGAGATGCGGATAACAGGAGGCCCAATAATGCAACATCCTCGACGTCAACCAATGCACATGGAGAAAAGGATTGAAGAACTGATAAAAGAGTTAATGAAAGCAAATGTTATTCGATGTTGCAAGAGTCCTTGGAATGACCCGTTAGTGATAGTAAGGAAGAAAGATGGATCTATCAGGATGTGTGTAGATTATCGTGGATTAAATTCCATAACAGAAAAAGAGTCATTTCCTATGCCTAACACCAAATTCTTACTAGACTGTCTCGCGAATGCAAAAGTATTTTCGTCAATCGATTTAGGTCAGGCGTATTATTAAGTGGAGTTGGCTCCAGAAATTCAAGAAATGACTGCATTCAGTACAAGAGAAGGACAATTTTGCTTCAATAGACTACCGTTTGGCTTAGCAACAGCTCCTGCGACATTCCAGAGACTGATGCACAGAGTGCTAGAAGGAATGCTATTCAAGGGAGTAGTAGTTTATCTAGATGATATCTTGGTATATGGTAAAAGTCAAAAAGACCACGATGAGCTATTAAGGGAAATATTCAGAAGAATTAAATTGGCAGGACTGAAGATAAATCCAGAAAAATGCAAATTCAATAAAACAGAATTGTGTTTCCTTGGTCACACAATTAACGAGAAAGGTATCCAGACAAACAGGAAGAAAGTGGAAGAGATCGAGAAAGCAGAAGTACCAAAATGTTCAAAACAATTGAGATCGTTTCTCGGATTAACGAACTACTATAGAAGATTCATCAAAGACTATGCCAAAATCGCCGAACCATTATACGCTGCAACATCTGGATGCGATAAAGATATAAATTGGACTAAAGAATGCAATGAGAGCTTCCAAACTCTGAAGAGACGGTTGTGCGAAGCACTTATCCTTGATTTTCGAAGAGAAGATAGAACTTTTATCTTAGACACAGACGCTAGTTTCGGAGCCATTGGTGCAGTTTTGAGTCAAATTACAGAAGATGGAGAAGAATCTGTCATAGCTTATGGCTCGAGACATATGTCATCACATGAAAAGGGATACTGGGTAACCAGGAAAGAACTGCTCGCCGTACATGAATACGTCATGCATTTTAGAGAATATCTGTACGGAAAAAAATTCATAATTCGCACCGACCACAAGGCATTGGTTTTCATGAACACTACAAAAACGCCAATCAGTCCGCAATTCCAAACATGGTTAGCTAACCTGTCGGAATATGATTTTGAATTAAAATATCGGAAAGGCGAAGAACACTCAAATGCAGATGGACTATCATGATTAAAAAGTATGGTTTGCACCCAGTGTCAAACAAGACATGAAGAAGCTAAGGAAGGAAAATCAAAGATTAGATATATATATACTATCCAAAGAACAGAAGCTATGGAAAAAGTATGGGAACAACAACAAAAGGACATTCGGTTTCGAGAGCTGCGAGAGATATTGGAAAATGGATGTACACGGGAGAAAAAGAATTGTTTTCCTTTTAACGTAAAAAATACACAAATTGATGGAGGATTAATAACAGTAGAAAAGAACAAAAATATCTTAATGTTAGTCCCAGAAACATTTGCAGGCCTGTTAACAACAACGCTACATGAAGAACTATGTCACATTGGAGTTAAGAAATTATTTCATTATATGGAAAAGATATTTTATTGGCCGAAAATGCAAGAAACAATCCAACTCTGTTTACAATGTTGCGAGATCTGCGCTAAGAGAAAGATCGATCAGACAAGAACCAAGGAAACATTTATTCCTAGATATAGCTCTGAATTCCTAGAACAGATTGTTATAGATGTGGCTTACATGGAAATAAACGCCAAAAACAATATATGGTAGTAATGGTGGACCGTTTTAGCAAACTGATTTCTTTAACTGCAATCACAAAGCAAGACGAAGGGACAATTTTCAAAACGATATTTAATAGTTGGATCTATCGATTTGGAAAACCGAAGATCATTTTAACAGATAGAGGCCGCAATTTCGAAGGGAATTTCCTAAGACACAAGTTTCAGAAACTTGGAATCAAACAGTAATTCAGCTCACCTTACCATCACCAATCAAATGGTTTAGCCGAAAGAGCCATACGAACGATAAGAGATCTTATTACAGCAACATTGGCAGGCGGATGTGAAGAGAGAAACTGGCACGAACTTCTACCCAGAATAGAGTTCACTATAAATAGCAGTCGACAAAGTGCTACAGGTTTATCACCATTTGAGATAATTTATGGACGGAGTGTTAACCTACACTCTAACCTGAAACAAGCCGAGATATCAAGAAGCGAAAGAATGGAAGACGCGAAATTTAACTCGAGTAAAGCCGCAGACATTATGAGAGCTATGGATAAGACAAAAAAGGCACTCCTGTTATCGAGGTGTGGGAGGAAGTACTCGTACGTAAAGAGCCTACGAAACAGGCACAAGGATGGTATGCAATACGATGGCCCATATAAAATCGCCAGATTTCTATCACCTCATCGAGTCGAACTACATTCACAAGAAGGAACGAAAGAAAGAAGAATCGAGTGGCTGAAGAAGTGGAAAAAGTCTTAAGAAGGGGAGAGTTAGATATCTTGTTGTTTTAATAATTAGGAATTTGCGGTTTTTGTGAATTAATTAAAACTTGTTATTTATAAATTCTTTGATTAAATATATATTGTTAGTTTCAAGATTTTTGCTGCAAATTTAAAGATGGATTTAACTATATATATATATATATATATATATATATATATATATATATATATATATATATATATATAATTGAATGTATGTATGTGTGTCCTGTATATATTACTACAATGTTCATCCGATCGCCAAGAAACTTTAAGAAGTTGCTGGGTACACTCATGGAAGGTTTTAGGTATAAAAATATTTTAATTGAGAAATTATTTTAACCAATGAGAGAGGTTCATGATATTTTGTCAACTACTGATATAAAATTCAGTAAACAAGCATTAGATAATAATTGATGTTTATTTTTGTGTAAAATTTGTGTAAAAATGTTTTTATCATATATTTACATTGATTTTGCAAGTTTGAAAATACCAATAACTGTCCAAAAGCGTTTTTAATATGTATAAAAAATTTAAATATGAATTAAATATTCGTGCGACCCTTTAGGCCGTCTGTATACAGTTAATCCAAACAATCAAGAATGTTTTCACTTGCGATTACTGTTAGTAACATACGTGGACCGAAATCCTTAGAACAGTAAATGATGAAGTATGTGCGAACTATCGAGAAGCTTGCCAAAAATTAAATCTTCTTGAAAACGATGCCCATTGGGACACGGCAATCGGTGATGTATCAAATACTGCTCAACCCCAGCAAATACGCACGTTATTTGCGATAATATTGACAACGTGATTCTCATACAATCTAAAAGATCTTTGGGAAAAACACAAAGATTCCATGAGTAAAGACATTCTACGTAGTTTGCGACTGAACGAATCTAGACATGCAATTCACACCAAACGTATACAATCAGGCGTTGGTTTCGATTGAGGATAAATGTTTGGCAATCGCTAACAAAGGATTGATACAATTAGGCATGTGTGTGTCGAATCGATCTGCAAATGACGCTTATGATCATGATTTAGAACGTGAAAGACACTTCAATGTGGATGATTTGGGTACATTTGTTGAAAAGAATCTTCCGAAATTGGTTCTTTGTATATGAGTTCTTCTTCAAACATGTAAACTTATCATATGGGACGAATGCACAATGGCACACAAAAAATCATTGGAAGCGCTTGATCGTACACTGGAAGATTTGAGTGGAAATGAAAAGCACTAATTTTATTATCTGGTGATTTTTATCTAACTCTGCCAGTTATTCCACGTTCAACACCAGCTGATGAACTTAATGCATGTTTCAAATCATCAGTTTTATGGAAAATGTAAAGAAATTAACTTTGAAAACTAATATGCGTGTTCAATAACAAAATGATTTATCCGCCGAAAGTTTCTCAAAACAATTGCTGGATATTGAGAATGGGATGATGGCAATCGACAGATCTACACAATGTATCACATTGCCAGCAAACCTTTGTAAGATGACTTCAACTAAAGACGAATTTATTCAAAACGTTTTCCTAAGTATCACGCGAAATTACAAAAATCATCAGTGACTCAGTGCACTTGCTACATTAGCCGCTACGAACAATGATGTGAATGCAATCAATTTGAAAATTCAAAATGGAATACCAGGCGAAGCGATAACATATAAGTCTGGTGATATCGTGATGAATCAAGACAAAGTTGTCAATTACCCAACGTAATTCTTGAATTCACTGGATTTGCCAGGTATTCCACCGCATATTTTAATATTGAAAATTGGAGTGCCTATCATTGTTCTCCAAAACATCAATCCACTACAACTTTGTGACGGTACAAGACTTTCGGTAAAAATTTATGATAAATGCCATCGAGGCCACAATTTTGAATGGTAAATTCAAGGGTGAAGGTTAACAGTTACCACGTATTCCAAAGGTCCCAACAGATATTCCATTTGAATTTAAACGTTTTCGTCCGGACTCGCTTTTGTAATGACCTTAAACAAAGCACAAGGACAATCACTGCAACTATGTGGAATAGATTTGGAGAATCCGTGCTTCTCACATGGACAACTGTATGTGGCTACATCACACGTGGAAAAACCTTCCGATTTATTCGTGTACATACCAGACGAAAAAACAAAAAATATTGTATATCCGAAAGCACTCGAATAAATAAATAAATTGCATTAAATTGAATAACTACATTTCCATTTGTTGTTTTAATTTTTGTGTACTTGAATTACTTTCTTTTGAGATCGCAGCAACGCGCGACGGGTAAGCTAGTTTAAATATAAATTAATGCTAAAGTCCTATTAAATTGAATAAAGATCAAATTAAGTATCTGTGTATTTTTCAGAGTTTTCTCCATTACATTAATTGTAAATTCTTTATTATTGGCTTTAGACGAGTATTTGAATTCGTCTTCACTTTGGACTACGTTTGGATTTTATAAATATCTCAACAATAATACCAATTACTTGTTTCGCCACTCATTATTTCGTTTTTAAAGCGCTTCAAGCATCCTTTCACTTATTTCAGATTTTTTATAAGCAAGAACATCGAACATGTATCTCAACACGTACTCCAGTCCAGAAGATTTGAAGACAAGACTCCTTACTCAGTTCTTTTACAGCTAATTCAGTTGGTTTTTAGGACATTTAAAACCTCTTTCAGCATTTTAAAATCGTTTTCTTCATAAAAATAAATCGTTCCTGTATCCGCCAATGCCTTTTGCACGCAAGGTTTTAATTGCAACAACTGTTCTATCACCTAAACCAATGCATCACAACGTCATTTAACATCAAATTTTAGTTTAAGTTCCTTTGCTTCCTATTCAATGACGTGGTTTTGCAGAATCGGATTTGGGACAGTTGACAATTTAAAAAAGTTGATGAGTGGTTTTCAACATCGATTTAATACTCTGTTAGAAAGGGATTGTCGAATTGTAGGCATCCTGCTCGACAATGTCATCAAAAATATTACTGCAGCTAGCTTCATCATCATAGCCTATAACCATAAATCAATATCATGGTCAGACTTTTGGCATACAGGAATAGACTGAGAAATAGTCTGATCCAGACATAAACCTCAAAATTCAAACGTGGACTAATAGCGAGCTTACAATGGGGACTGGGTCAAATAGGTCAGCAAGCTGTCATGATAAATTACAACATTTTCAACTTATTATGAGTAGATACGCATACGATACGGAAACTGTCTGAGGAGAAATAGGTTTTACATTAAATCAATAAATACCAACAGACTGTAATCTCTATAAAACCGAACCAAAATCAAAGTTTAATTCTAAACATTCAAACCATATTAAAGAAAAATAACATTGGAAAATATATCAAGGACAAATTCAATCGTTTATTTATATAAAAAATTCCATTTGGATGTCAATCAATTATGTCTAGAACACAGGAATTTTATTTATTGAAAATACTAGGTCCCTTTTCTGCATATTCCTGCTTAGTAATCCAGAAATTAGCTGGCCGGTCCTTCATCATATTTGCCAAAACTGATCCACCCAAATAAACAATATGTTTTCTTTGTGGCGGATCTTCGATTTTTATTTTGAATTTCTAAAAAAAAATAAATAACGTTAATTTGACTCAATTTAATTTTTGTTTACATTTAATCTTTCAGTGTCCCCTTTCAAAACTCGCTCCAAATACAGCTGCTTGATTTCTCTCTCCAAGCGTGACGGTAGCCCCGGATACATTGTGCTACCACCACTGAGTACGATGTGTTTGTAAAATTCTTGACGAGTATCCATATCTGATGATTGTATAGTGCTGAACAGCATTTCAGCGATTCCAGGACTGTCAACATCTACTAAATGTGGCTGAAATAACACTTCTGGAGCTTGAAATCTTTCCCCGCTAATTTTTATCACTCTGCCATCAGGCAATGTATAATTCTCTACCAATACAGTTGTTTCCAAAGATAACTGTTCTTCCTTTTCTACATCATAAGCTACATAACATAATTTTTCTTTTAACTGGCGAATGGTTTCGAAATCTGCAGATTGGTTGAACGCATAGCCTCTTAGCAACAAGAGCTAAAGTAGAATTAATAATCCAAATTGTTTGATTTATACATTTAAAGTAAAGAAATCATATTAAATGGGTTCCATAAAACGAAACACGAATAATTCTCAATCTATTTTTACTCGCTGCGCATTTTTGATGTATTTGAAATAACATTCCAATTTTATTATCAGTGCAATAAGCTCTTACTTTTTTGAAATTCATGTAATAATAATTTATAATTTAATTTAAGTTTAATTAAATTGATTAAAAAAATTATTTAAATTTTGTTACATTATTTTAAAATCAATTAAAAATATTTGTGGTGAATATTTGCTTAAAAGAGGTTAAAAGAAAACAAAAACAGGTTAAAAGTGAACAAAAAAATAAATTAACTCGAATAATTATGTGAAAATAGCAGGACAATGAACACAGCCTGCAACGATAGAACAAATTAAGGCAAATACAATACGAAACACCGTAAAAAATGAATATATGTCCTGAATGCCCCGAAATTTAGTTCAAATCTATTTGTTTACCGAAAAGTACTTCAAAACCTATTGAGAATAGTAATATTTCTGACACAACTGAAACAAATTCTCCTAGTTAGGCAGTGAATGTCAATTTATTGGAATTTTTATCTTTATTCTAATTAAATATCAATTTACTGAAATCATTTTGAATCACCAGTAAACTATATTAGTTAATTTCTTAAAGATTCAGAACTATAAAAACAAAATTCAGAGTACGGAGAATAGTTTCGCTAGCTTTTTTTGTGAATGCAAAATGTTTATATATATATATATATATATATATATATATATATATATATATATATATATATATATATATATATATATATATATATATATATATATATATATATATATATATATATATGGAAATTCAGATAAGTAGTAATTCTATAGAAAATGTTATTAACCTTAAATATTTCTATTTTCATAAATCTCCTTACTTATAATAAATAGTATTATAATTATTATTCAATTAAATCAATTTATTATATCAATATCTATTTAATTATTAACTATTTATGATTTATAATATAAATTAATGTATTTATTAATTTATAGTCATTTAGACATTGAATTTTAATTGTTTTCCTATTTTTATTTATTTAGACTGTTGTGGACCTCAGGCAGTACTGGGAACCCACCAAAAGCCTTTATCCGGCCCACAACGAATTAAAAAAATATATATTAAATTAAAACAAGAAAAAACATCAAACGTAGAGTTAATCATTTTTATTTTGCGGTGCATTTCTGTAAGTACAATGGAAAACGTCATGCCCTTGTCTTATTTTTGTCTTATTTTCCGAGGAAAAATTCAATACTTTCAATAATTGAAGACAAGTTTATGAGTTATGAAGATAGGCTGAGAAAACTACATTTTGAGTTTGAACGTAGATTTTAAGATCTCAATGCCATTCAAAAAGAATTGAATATTTTCACTGTCTTTAAACATAAATTTTGAAGCAATGAGGCCGGATTTGCAGCTTGAATTAATCTAATAATCACCTAAAGCAGTTGTTTCTTGTAGTGTAATGTTATTTTTTCATTCGAGGCATACTCTTCTCAAAACCCCACAAAAAGAAACTATAATTCTCTACATTTGTCAATGTTTCAAAATTAGAGCTTTACAAATCTTTATCGAAAGCAAGTTTCCCAAATTATATATCTCAAGCCTAGAAAATTAGTGCAATGTTTGCCTCAACTTATATGTGAAAAAGTTTTCTCTACCATGAACTGCATAAAGAATTCTATTAGAAATAAACTGATAAATGAGCATTTAGCATCCCTTCTCAGAATTAGTTCATAGCAGTTCGAACCCGATTACAAAGACTTTTAAAAATGCAGTTGCAATTTCATAGGTCACATTAATATTTTTATTTTAAAGTTTCAAATGTAGAATAAATTGAATCGACCCGTTAAATTTTTCTTTTGTCTTTTAACCCACTCCTAAACTGAGAAACACTTTTAAATAATTATTTTTCAAATTTGTTTGAACTCAGATTTTTATTTTTTTCAACTTGATGGAACTGGAAGGCGGTTAAATATTTAATAATAAATATATTTGGTGGATTTTATTTCGTGTTTAATTGAGTCTAAAAGCCATAATAAAAGAGACGTTAAAAGGAAAAGAAAAATAAGTTAACGGTGAAAAAATAAGTTATTTCAAATAATTTCATATTGATTATCAAGAGCTATATAACTGATTTTTTGTGTGGTTCACTTTAATTATGAATAAATTGGAAAATGTTTGCATCCAGTATTATTGATTACACAGATTCACAGCTGCAAGAGAATTTCAAATCTACTTTAACATAATTTTAACAGCTACTTTCATTCACTTTAAAACATGAAAATTATTTTTACACAAAATACAACGAGCTCTTACTGGCCACCCTTTTAAAAGCCTATATATAATATCGGGTAATTTCAATTGATTGAAAGATGTTTAAAAAAATAATCGAATATCAAAAGTGTATGTGCTTTAAATGATAGCATTGCAAAATTCAATTATCCAAATGTTCACCAATCACGAATATCACACGCAAATGCGCGCACACACACAAATAATACAAACCGACAAAAAAGTTACCAATAAAATCGAATATTACAATACAATGATGATACTATTCATTAATATTAATGCGTATGTTTGTATTTTCTTAGTTACAGCCACGCTATATTAGTCATTGACAAACATCATCATAATTAGATATTTCACATAAATATTATATTAAACAATAAAATTAATATACCAAAATTATATAAGTTTTTGGAATTTTATTATGAAAATTTAATATTACACAATATAAATATTTATCAATAAAACATTAAAAAACAGAAATTCGAAAAATTTTTAGTAATTAATAAGATATTTAAAATTTTCAAATTCAAACCTTGATAAGATATTTAGTTATATCTCGGCCGGCGATATCGAGTCTTCTAGTTAAGTGAGGCAAAGAAAATCCTTCATAAACCGGACAAATGTGAGTTACTCCATCACCAGAATCTATGACGACTCCTGTCATTAAACCTTGAGCAATTAGAGTTAGTGTTGCCTGAATTGCAACATGCATGGCTTTGAATCCATATGTTTCAAACATTAACTCTCCCATACGTTCACGATTTTTCAATGGATTCAATGGTGGTTCAGTTAATAATATTTTGGAATGTGTTGGGTCAACATTCAATTTTGTAGGTCCAAATGTATAATCATATAAATGTTTCATGTCATCCCAATTTCTAACAATACCATTATCCATTGGATATGAGCATTCGAGCATTTGACGTAATTCACTAGCCTCGTCACCAATAACCAAATCTTTAACTTCAACATTACCAACTCGTGCAGATGCTCTTAAAATTGGTCTTCCTACCATTGAAGGAAATATAAATTGAGGAAAATTGGAGCCAGCAAAGCCACATTTTACAAACTAAATTCAAACTAATGTATATTTCTTATTTGAAAACTGAAATTAAATACCCCAGTTCCATTATCACAAACGACAATGCGATCACCAGAAGAATCCATAAAAATTTAAAGGAAATACAATTTAAAGGAAATAATTATTAATTAAACTAGTATTATTTAATTAAAATAGTAAAACAAAATTTATTAAATTCATAAAATTTGATAATATAAAATTACTATGTACAGTATATATTTAAAAGTTTAATGTTAAATGGTGACTTCTAATAAAAAATATTAGACATTAGACAACTATTTAAGCTTTCAGTTATCATAATGTGAAATTTGCTTTTTGAAATTTAGATTTAAGTAAGATAAATCCTTTAGATTTTAAATATTAGACTAAAATAACTAAACATAAAATTTTGATAAATCCAAGCGATATTACATAACAAAAAAACTTAAAATCTTCAAATGTAAATAAGCCACAAACAAATAGAAAAGTAATAATGAATATTCCAGAATCAAATGAAATATGAATAAGAAATTGTGGGTTATAATTGTTGGGTTATTAGGTTGGTGATAAAATTTAAATTTAATGAATTGTTTCTCTGACTCCAAGGGTGTCTTTGACGGATCCACAAATAACACTTGACAACAGAAATCTTTATTGATAATCACAAATAACTTTCACTTTACACTGACAATCAATTCAACACTCTGCTTGATGACTATACAATGCTTATAACCAGAGCCTGTTAGAGCCTTTTGGAGGCCCAGGTCTGACATTATATGTGGCCCCTATATAATGAAAAATATACAAAAAATGAAATTTTTACTGATAAAAAATTTATTATTTCAAAAATAAAAAAATATATTCCGAATATCAAAGTAATATTAATTAAAATTTAGAAATCCCGTTTCGAGCCTTTAAAGCTGCAAAAGAACTTATAATTTCAGAATAGTCCAAATTTCTAGCTATATCCCAATTAATATTTAGCGTCGCCAGACCATTTACACGATCCTGTATCATGGTTGATCTTAAATAATTTTTTATCCGTTTGAGTACGCTAGAACTCCTTTCTGCCTCTGTTACGCTAACTGGCAAGGTTAAAAATATTCTCAGAGCAATAGCAATATTGGGATAAATATTTAAAAACCCCATTTCGATTATTTATTTTAAAAGCTCACACGTTTCGTGCAGCCTTTAAAATTTGATTTATAAACTCTTTTAGGAAATAAAATTCTTCCAGAATTTCTTCGTCTATTTGATTTTCATATTTTGTTTGTAAAATTCTTGCTGCTTCAATTAAGCTCTTCTCTTCCATTTCATTAAAATTGTTGCCCTACGTAAAAGTGCGAATATCAAATAGTGTTATTTGGGGTCCCCTAAATTAAGAGGCCCATGCCAAAAGACCCTCATGACCCCCCCCCCCCCCCTCTCTTCCGGGGACTGCTTATAACAACACTCAGTGAGAAACAGCACTTGTGTATAACACCGGATTGAAAGATTACTAATTACTGATTGGTTTGTCGACCGGGACTTTGAGCTGGTTATTTTCTTTGACCTTCTTTACAATTTTATTCAAATACTCAAATAACTTCTTTCGTTTAATTTGTCAACTAATTCTTTTCTTTAAGTCTTCTCCGACAATTATTCTTCACAATTATTTACTTTACAATTATTCTTCACAAATCGTTTCCCCAATAACGTTTCATCCTACTCTGTCTAATTTGTCGTCTCACTTTTTATATCTCAATTTGTGTCAATTTTATGTCCACCAGTTTCTTTTTATATAGCTTGCTTTATTTGTGGTCCTTGAGATAATCAAATGTTTTTTTACCATTTTCCTACTGTCTTTCCCGACTGTTCCAATTTTATCTCTGACAGCTGTCGAGATATTTTTCCATTTTCCTTTTTTGTTAAACCGCCTTCTCCCGACATTTCCACTATCTTTGAGCTGTCAAGATACGGTTTTTTTCTTCTATTTTGTTTTTCTAGAATTAGAAATTCCTTTTCTTCTTTGTACTAATTAATTAGTACTGACCTTTTGTTTTCTTGTTTAATTTCTTTTGTTTTATTCTTCTTTCTCATTTGTCATTTCTTTTTACTTCCGTTTTCTTTTCAGAGTTCCCATAGATCGTCCCGTTTGTCATGACGATCTTCCCCAAAGTAATTTTATTTCTTTATTTATAAATTTGTTGTTTAGGTATCCTCAACATAATTACACTTAATGTTTCATTTAAATTGGGTATTTACAAATCCTTCTATATAACTTAGATATAAAATATACTTTCGTCGTGAAACAAGAGACGTTGTTTCTTTGAGTTTTATTATTTAGACGAATGCTGCGTTCCGGCATGTTATAAGTAAGTGTTAATTGTGACCTTATGTAGTGTTGCCAAACGCCCCGGTTCGATGTAGTGAACATCTGGCCACCCTAACTTATGACTACAGTTAAATCCAACTTTAAATCCATCTTTAAATTTCTCAGCAAAAATCTGTAAACCAACAATATATATTTAATCTAAGGATTTTTAAATAACAAGTTTTAATTTTTCACAAAAACCGCCAACTTCAATTATTAAAACAAAAAGATATCTAATTCTACTCTTCTTAAGACTTTTTCCACTTCTTCGGCCACTTAATTCTTTTTTTCTTTCGTTTCTTCTTGTGAATGTAGTTCGACTCGATGAGGTGATAGAAATCTGATGATTTTATATGGGCCATCGTATTGCATACCATCCTTGTACCTGTTTCGTAGGCTCTTTACGTACGAGTACTTCCTCCCACACCTCGATAACAGGAGTGCCTTCTTTGTCTTATCCATAGCTCTCATAATGTCTGCGGCTTTACTCGAGTTAAATTTCGCGTCTTCCATTCTTTCGCTTCTTGATATGTCGCTTGTTTCAGGTTAGAGTGTAGGTTAATACTCCGTCCATAAATTATCTCAAATGGTGATAAATCTGTAGCACTTTGTCGACTGCTATTTATTATGAACTCTATATTCTAGGTAGAAGTTCATGCCAGTTCACATCCACCTGCCAATGTTGCTGTAATAAGATCTCTTATCGTTCGTATGGCTCTTTCGGCTAAACCATTTGATTGGTGATGGTAAGGTGAGCTGAATTACTGTTTGATTCCAAGTTTCTGAAACTTGTGTCTTAGGAAATTCCCTTCGAAATTGCGGCCTCTATCTGTTAAAATGATCTTCGGTTTTCCAAATCGATAGATCCAACTATTAAATATCGTTTTGAAAATTGTCCCTTCGTCTTGCTTTGTGATTGCAGTTAAAGAAATCAGTTTGCTAAAACGGTCCACCATTACTACCATATATTTTTTATGGCGTTTATTTTCATTTAGGACACATCTATAATAACCTGTTCTAGGAATTCAGAGCTATGTCTAGAAAACGGTAGTCTATTGAAGCAAAATTGTCCTTCTCTTGTACTGAATGCGGTCATTTATTGAATTTCTGGAGCCAACTCCACTTAATGATACGCCTGACATAAATCGATTGACGAAAATATTTTTGCATTCGCGAGACAGTCTAGTAAGAATTTGGTATTAGGCATCGGAAATGACGCCTTTTCTGTTATGGAATTTAATCCACGATAATCTACACACATTCTGATAGATCCATCTTTCTTCCCTACTATCACTAACGGAGCATTCCAAGGACTCTTGGAACACCGAATAACATTTGCTTTCATTAACTCTTTTATCAGCTCTTCAATCCTTTTCTCCATGTGCATTGATTGACGTCGATGATGTTGCATTATTGGGGCTCCTATTATCCACATCCAATGTCGATCTAAGTTTGTAAATCCCAGATTGAATTTCGATGCCATAATAATTCCGCCGTATTCCTTGATCATTCCTGATCTTACCTGCCATCGCTACTAGTGCTTCATTTATTCTTTTTTCATTAGTGTAGATTTTATTTATCAATGACGTTTCTATATTATTGATTTTCACTAACTTTACTCCAAACTCTTTCATTGTATCAATGCCCCCCTATGAATTCGGGTTTGATCTCTTTTACCACTACTACTGTGATTATTTTGGTCTTCTGATTCCATGTGGCCGGTANATCTCTTTTACCACTACTACTGTGATTATTTTGGTCTTCTGATTCCATGTGGCCGGTATAGTCATGTATCCCATTGCTTCTTCACCTCCAGTTCAAAAAAACTCAGCATAATAATGTCATACTACTTTGAAGATCTGATTTGCATATTTTCTCTCACAAATTCTTGGTCATGACTGTTACTGATGCTCAAGAGTCCCATAACATTTCTGTTTCGGCATTATTCAACATGATTTTACTCCAATTTCTTCCATCTTCCGCCTGGTACATCTCTTCTCTACCTCGTCTCTTCGTTGTTCATTTCTTATTTCACAATTTATCGTCTTGACACCCCGATGAAATGAAACCCATGGAGTTGCTGATGTTTTTTCCGTTTTCTCTCAATATAATATATTTCTCAGGGACATTGTATTTATCTTCCATGTCGCTGTGAGCAGTTCTGAAATCCTGGCTGTTCTCGGTGTAATCTCTTCTTTCAGATTTTAAATCTTCTTCTTCTATGCACGCTATTCTTTGATATCGATGTGGAACCTCTTTCCGTAACGACAAACAATCTCGGAACCCGTGTCCTTCCTTGCCACATATCAGACATTTATTTCCCAGTGGACACTCATACTTTCTGTGTCCCCTTTCGCCACAGCAAAAACAATCATTTACCGTTAATTTTGGGCCTGATGCTTGTGGCAGTTCTCTACTTTCGTTGTACAGCCTCCTTGCTATATTGTTCTTGGATATTGTTGGCAGTTTCCTTTCTGAGCTATTCGAGATTCTAGCATTTCTCAAGAATTTTTTTCTTGGAGATTGTTCTCGACGACCATGGTTATTTCCTTCGTATTGTATTGGTCCCGCGTATAGGATGTTCGTCTCTTCTTAATCTGTGGTGACTAAATGACTCTTCTGATAGTCTTCTTTGTCTTGATGTAGGCATGGGATCTTGGGTATTCTTTTGAATACTGATCTGCCTTCCCTCAGTCACGCTAGTGTATGTTCTTTGACCGATTACTTTAATAAATTCCGTTCTATTGTTTCCATTTTTGTTACTTTCAAAGATTTTCGCCAATGATCTCGTTTCTTCAATTTTTGTTTCTGGTTTCGTCAATAGTATCTCTCTCTCAGTCTCGCATCGCGTGCTTTATTTGCGATGAGGTCTTGAACAATATCTTCTTATGATTGTCCTGAATTTACAACTTCAGCTAAAGCTTTCCTTAGGCGTATCTCAAAAGCTGCAAACCTTTCATCGATCTTCCTGTTCTATAGCTGGTTTTTATGTAATAATTTATTCCAGCACTCCTTGTTCCGTAATTTTAAAGTAATTGTTCCCTTACCTTTTTTCTTTTTGTTAATTAAAGTACTTTAATCTTTAATTTATTTTAATTTTATTTAATTTGTTTTAAGAACCATAGGTTCACACCTCATCCCCACTTAGACTAAGTTGTCGGGTTCGGTACGGTCGTCATTTAAGTCCGATTTTAAGTCGGCATTATCTGCTCTCAACCTTTACCTATAATGGATGGTTGATTTATACTTCAGTCTTAAACAGAATCATGGGAATAAGTCCTTATTTGTGGCTCATTTTGAATTTCATTTTAATCCTGCCGATATCTATGTATAATTGCTGGCATTTTATTTCTCCTTTATTAGTTAAAATCATGGAAGGTTTATGAACTTATGGTTTATGAACTCGGCAAAAAGTATGATCCGAAGGTTTGTTATTATTTTCGTCAATTCTAACTGCCTTCTGCTGTTATGATCTTATTTTTTATTTTGGAATTTTTATATTATCAGGGATTTTTGTTGTTTAATTTTTGTTTATTATTTTATTTCGTATTTTAAGCTTTTGTTGGAATAATTTGTCACCACCGGTTGTGTAAATAAATGGTTATATTTTTTTTTGACTTTTTGCTCTTTTTATTATTGTAATTAATTTAAATTTTCACATGCTTAATTATATTTGATTCGTTCTAAGTATCTAATTAACCATCTAATACCCATAATTTCGTCTATTCAATTATTTGGTTTTTATACAGCCAAGCACTCGTTTTATTTAGGTGTAATAATAGGTCTAATAGGGTTTGTAGAAAAAGGAAGGTGACATCATTGTGAGAGAAGCAGACCTAGAAAAGGGAGGGGCTTAAATGAGTGACTATTGCTCTGTTTCACTTTGATACTGAAAAGTGGAAGGGTATGCAACTTAGCCAGCGTAATCAGGCCGACGATAGTGATTGGTCGGTACTGCAGGAGTTCGTTTTGCTGTTATATAATTTTGTATCGACATCCCCTTATTGATGTATGGGGGTAGTGTTACTAAAAATAGAATTGTGTTTTCACTAATTTTATTGGAAGATAGGGCGTTAAAGCTAAATTTAGAAATAGGGGAATCCCAAAATTAATAATTTTGTTTATAGTTTTATTTTTATAAAATAAAGGTAATTATTTTAATAATAATATAATAATAATAATAATAATAATAATAATAATAATAATAATAATAATAATAATAATAATAATAATAATAATAATAATAATAATAGTAATAATAATAATAAGAGTGATAATGTTAATGGTAATAATACTACTACTAATAATGTAAATTTATATTTTTATAAGATTACCACATATGGGGGGGGGGGGTCATTTACGAAAAATTATGAAATTTATATTTTTAAATATAATATAAGTTAAATATATATTAAGATAAGCTAATTTAGTATACTTAGGTAATGGATAATGACTGTATGATTTTGAGGGGGGTCATTCATAAAAATTTATAATTTATATTTTAAAATATAATATAAGTTAAATGTATACTATGATAAACTTATTTAGTATATTTAGGTGGTAGTTGATGACTATATGGTTTATGGGGGTCTTTGATGAAAAATTTACAACTATAATTTTGCCGGTGATCTAAATTAAGTATATATATATATATATATATATATATATATATATTAAATAGTCTAAATTAGTGTATCAGGTAGTGGTTGATGGTTATATGAATTAAGGGGGTCATTTATCAAAATTTTCCTAATTTATATCGTAAAGGTAAGGTAAGTCCAATATACATGTAAAATATGAATACTTTATGAATACTATTACCATTAATACCATCATATGGAAAAATATTTCCTTTACACTATTATTTAATAGGTTATTTAAGACTTTAGGTTCGACATATTTATAGGTAGAGTTCATTACTTATTAGGTTATGGATAACCGTCTGCATTAATCATGAATTGCAGTCTTGTGATTAGTTTAGGTCTGAGATCTACTCCGTTTATTAACCTTAGTGTATTGTATTTTGATGATTTTGGATGTAGATTTTAACTATGTAAGTTATTCATGTATTGAAAGTCGGGAAGAGTACTTGCTTACACGGCCTTACTGTGACCGCTACGACAAGCCTTAATGTTGTATGGAGTCGATATTCTACTGTCGACCTATAATAAATAGCTAGAGTCATAACGGAGGGGTTTTATCGACTCAACTCCATAGCAAAACCATGAAGTGCACGACCTCCGATGACCGAACAAAAAGAAACCAATAATATTGATAAGTGCGTGCCAAAATCAATGATAACCGATGATCTTACTCAAACCTACATCTCTATAGTTAAAAAGAAATAATGAAAACAAGGTTTCAATAATAATAATTTATAATTCACAATGAAATCTTCCTTACCTACAATCTCAGAAAAATCAAAACCAAAAATTTAGCATAAGAGTAAGCATTTTTTAAAGTGACGAAATGTGTTAGTTTATATAGCCTCTGTTTGACGTGTAAGTATACATGCGTGCATTGATGCAGTAAAACAAATTCGAATTATTTTAATTCTCAAACATTCGATTTTTAATTTTTATCGATTTTGATGGCGATTTTTTAGTAAGAATTTTTATTTTTATTTCTGAAATTTTATTTTTGAATTATTTTTTAATAAATTTGCCTCCATGATGGATTTCGGCATTTCCAGAACATTCCATGCTAAATTTAATCTATTTCTTAATTTTAAATTGTTTTTTATGATTTCTTTTCTAAAATTTTTATATTTTAAACTAAAATATTTATTTTTATAAATTTTATTGGGTCTTTTGGCGGTCATGATGGATTTCGCCATTTTTATGAATTGTTCTGGATTTTATTCAAAATTTTGGATATAATTTTCTTTCCGTAAGAGTTTATGGAGGTTTTCTTTAATTGTTCCTTTAAATTTTTACTAATCGCCTTATTCGAATGTGTTTTTGTTGTTTTATGTCTTTCGGTTATATTTGAGTAAGTTTTCGTGTGATACTTCTTGCTCGTCTTTATTTATTTTTTAATTCAGATGTTTTATTTTTGGGTGAATATTCTCTCTATTATCATTGTTTACTTGGTGTCTTTATATATTTTTATTTAAGTAAACTTAATGCTGGGTATGAGTGTTGTGTACTGACACATTTCGTCCCATTCCTAACTTTGGGTTTAGAAATCAGTTCTAGCCAAACAAGTTTTTTAATTTTTCACAAAAACCACCAACTCCAATTATTAAAACAAAAAGACATTTAACTTTAACCTTTGAAAAAAGTAACTTGTTGATGTTGGTGAGTATAAGATGAGTATAAGATGAGCATTTTTCATTTATGAACTATATATCTAAAATAATTTAATAAAAACATCCATACAGTTATACTGCACTTCGTCCTTTACATTGGACCATATCTTCTCCATTACAAAAAAGGCTTGAAATTTAAATTAAGATAAGGCAGTGACACAACGCTTGACACTAATGACAAACTCCTTTGCTTTTTATAAATGAATTTTCTCATGATTTTTCGATTTTTGGAATTGACATGTGATAATAGGTTTCTTGTGTTTTTTCAACACTAGATATTTTTAGATTTACTGATTTTAATTTTCCCTTTGACAACTTAAACTAAAATATCTAGTAAATCATCAATGTCGAAATTAGGGAATGATTGTAAAATATTCATTCTTTCATGCTCAATGCTTTTAGCAATGTAGTAAAAAATGAAAAACATATATATGATTTTTCACATGTGTTTTGACCGATTTTGGTTTTGAAATATGTGATATGAGATTTAAAGTTGGAGAGTTTTCAATAATAAGCTCTATCAAAACTGGTTTTTGGAGGAATCGGTTTTTTCATTTTCAATATTCTTTTAAGTTTCCTCAATTTGGGCTTTGATATTGTCAACTTTGGTCTAACCCGCGCTTTTAGAAACAACGTTAATTATTTAATCTTTTTCAGGTTTGTTTGTAAACCATGACACCCTTTTTGTTAAAACTATTTGTAATAACAAGTAAATCACCTGAATATTGTTTAGTGAAATCGAGAAAAATATAACCATGTGGGTTTTCGGTTGCATCTTGAAATGAATTGATTAGAAAATTTCTATTATTTGGATATGCTTGCTTGCCTTGAAAGAAAATCAATAGCACTAACATCCCTCAAATTTTTGAAAACTAGTTGTAAAAATCAAATTGACACCAACATGCCAACTAACCTTTGGAAATAAATTATTGAATATTGTCTGTTGTATCACCTGCAAAATATGCAAAGAAATATATCCATTGGAAGTACGCTCAGAACCTTACACCAAAAATAGTTATTGGAAACTACGTTTTTATAAATATTTTGAGATATTATTTATTAAAAGATGTTTCTATGAGCTTTAAAAACTTAAATTTTTTAGTTTTGAATTTTAGAGGATATTTAATAAAATAAATTTAAATTCTTCAAAAATAGGTTACTTTTAATCAATGACAATTAACAAAAGAGAAGCAAAAGAGAAGATCAAAAGACATTTGAAAATAGAAAAAACTAAATTCCGGGAAATTGAAAATAGCTATAGTTGAAAATATTTTCATTTTTATTAAATATATTATTCGCAGCAAAAGGCTTAAATCATCATTTAATTGTTTAATAGAAGCTACTTTTAATAGAATGCTGCTACCAAGAAATCATCACTTTATAACTTATCTTAATTACGTGATGGTATGCTTTCATTTGGATGAGCTGAATTCTTTAGATCGTCGGACCTAGACATTGTCTTTGGCTGAAACTAAATGTCTCCCCTCAGACTCTTATTTTATAGTCACAAATCTCATGTGGGTTCATTGACTAACCTGAGGTATCGCACACTTAGTAGCCCGTACCTTTTGTTGTTGCACTATCTCAGAAGTCAGTACGATCGATATTTCCTACACACTAGTATGTCATGTCATGAAGTCAACTGTTGAGGGCATGTCAGCTCGTATGTTGGTTTCACACATTCACAACTAGTTCCCACTTGGCAATGACTATTAATTTTTCGCATTCGCATGTATTCAAACTTTACCAATGGCAATCGTATTTTCCTATTTATCCTACCTTTTTACTGCCGCAATGCGTTTATTGATTGTCGTCATTACAGCTTCACTCGTGAGTTTTCAGCCTCCCAATCTTGTTTCGCCGCACAATCTTCACACTGATCAGGTTTATCATCCACGAAGCCTCGATAGTTTGGCTCAATTATTGTTCGGTTCATCAATGATTCTACAGGTTTGGGCAAATGCGACTGACTCCGGATCATGTGTCAATATAATGACTTGTTCAAGTTTGAATGCGTATCATATTTTCCAATTGACTTCAGTGACCTCTTTATATGAGTAGATTTTAGTTTGTGCTATTCCCTTCATGACTCGATGCGGAACTATATACCGACTCCTTGGAGTACTCATTCAAACAACAACCAAACAAATTTTTCGTGGGAGCTAAACTCATTTCGTTATTTAGTTGATCTTACTTAGGTTCCCGTAATAATCAACATTATCCGAAGTCTTTTAAAATTTATTTTGAGCAGAGATTCGCGCCTATTTCTCGATTTCAAATCTTTAGTTTTAGTTTCCTGTCATAAGCGATATCATTCTTAAGTATTTTTTGAGTAGAAATCCACCCTGAATTTCAGTTTTATTTAATCAATATTAGACCTCGGCACCAATCATTTAATATTATTTTTATTACCTATTTTGTGCGTAGGTCCATCCTTATTTCTAGTTCTACTTAGTTCATCTTATCTCATCATTACTTGGAGTTATTCATTAAAATTTTGGTCAGAGATCCTCGATTATTTTCATTTCATATACAATCTATCCGAGCTTCTCTATCCAACACTATCTTTCTAAAACTTTTAGCAGGGATCACCCTTATTTTCATTTACTCTTTTTCCTTATAGTTATTATTTAAAACTATCTCTCTAAAGTTTTGAGAAGAGATCCGCCCTTATCTTTCCGTTTTGGAATTTTAGTTCTAAGTTTCGATGCTAGTTTTTAAAATTTTGAGCAGGTATCCGCCCTTATTTCTCGTTTTTAGCTTCTTAATTTCATTATGATCCGTGAGAAATTCGTCTGCTCTATGATTAGTATTGTGAAGTTTGTTTCAATTTGATATTGAATACTAGTGTCACTAGACATTAGTGCGACGAGTCCTTAATGTCCAATAGAAAAATAAAAGTCGTAGTTTAAGTGTAGATTTTAGGTATATTGTCGAATTGCACTATAAGTCAATTACCATTAAAGAAAATGAAAAGTTGCTCGTCCCACACTGCTTCTGACATTTTCCATACATTTTTTCTATTTCCCACTTTATCTCTGAAAGTTCAAAATGCCATTCCGAGCAATCGAATCTCACCTTTGCCAACAGCTATCTGCTTGATGATGACAAATACTGTTACGTTGCTACCCACTGCAATTCAAAAATCATTGTAAATCATTGTAAAAATAAATATTTTAAATATATTCCTAATTTTAAATCTTTTTAATAGTCTAAAATACTTTATTAAGCACTCCATTATTTTTAATTATTTTTAATTTACGTTTATAATTTCAAAACTTATATTTGGGATTTAAAAAAATCTTCCAGAGTTTGATCGTTTTAAATGATTTTTGATTAAAGGTAAAGAATAGCTTTTTTATATTAATTAAATGGAATTAAATATGAAATTTTATCAATAAATAATTCAATGTTGATTATATTTTCATTAAAAATGGAAACGCATAATCAATCCAATGTTACCAATGACAATTTGATTCCAACAAGAAAGCGGATTAGAATTCAAGAATGGTCTGACGAACAGACTGATAAGATTCTTTACATGAAAAAATCTTTTTCTGAAAAATCCACCCAAACCACTGAAACAAATATTGAACAACCTGATAATAATGAAACCATGAAAGCTGAAATATACAAAATATTACTTTCAAGTATAGAACATGATTTAGAATGTGGAATATGCAAAGAAGTTTATTTGGATTGTTGTATTCTGCCATGTGGTCATATATTTTGTTCATTTTGTATTAGAATGTGGTTTCTGAATGCTGATTCTTGTCCCATTTGTAGACTTGTTACAGAATTCATTATTGGAACTAAAATTATAGATAATTTTTTATCGAAACTCTTATCAATTGTCGATAAAGAATTTGCAGATGCTCGCCAGGAAATGGTTATAGATCGTAGAAATGTTTTGCAACAAGCAGAATCAAATTGGGTAACTCAGAATAATAATCATTATTATACACCTCCAGACATGTGGCAAGAATGGTTAAATTTACAATCAAATAATGCTGAAAATGACGAAAGTAGAAATATCAATTCGGAAATACTAGCTCGACACGCGAGAATGTCCGAAGAAATGACGTATGATGCCAATAATTCCATACAAAGGACTTCCAGAAATATTTGGCCTTGGTCGAGTAATGAAACGTTAGCTGAAATGAGTGTTTATCGAGCAACTGATAATGCTGTACATTTAGAAAATGAAAATTTTGTCGTTGATCTTGATTATGATGAAGAATCAAACAGTTAGAAATCAAAAATGATTATGATTAATGAATTTGATTTCAATAATTACTATTTGTAGCTAAACAATTTAAAAATCATGAATTTTCAGATGAAAATAACAGTTTTGATTGAAAAATAATGATTGTGAAATTAATTTTATACATAATTATTAAAAATTAATTCAGATACTTTATTGAATTTAGATTATCATATTTATTATTAATTTGTGCTGTGCTAATGATACTTTTTAATTTTAAAGTAATATTTTTTAAAAATTTACTTATTTTCTAATGTAATTATATAGATATGTCTCAGTCAGATAATTTTCAGGACTTCTAGAAAAAGTACGTCAAGTATAGAATTAGAATGGTGATAATAAATAAATATTGTGTCACATATTAAAGTAGGTGTAACGTATTGAATTATATATATTTTGAGATTTAAACAACAATAAAAAACAATACGATATATCAATTTAATATTATCAAATTGGTTTTTTGAATATTGGAATTTGACTTAGTTTTAAATTTTTTGTAAGTTGTACTAGTTAAATAAATATATTAGTTTTGTATTTTATTATTAAATCTTACATGGCTTCACAAATTATTGCTTAAAGCAAAATTTTCGAAAATCTATTCTTCAAAGAAGCGGAAACACTGGGAAACAGTCAAAGAACACATTAAAAGAGTTAAATAATATGTGCATCTTTTCAATGAGTGTAAACAAATAACTGATCAAGATAAAAGAAATATTTTTCCAATATATTTTGACGAAAGTAGATAGATAGGGCACCGCTAGATCAGGACTTCGCTGGATCACATACCCCCTCCCCTTTGGGGACATTTTTTAAATTCTTTTAAAGGTCAAATTTTTTAATGTAAAGTTCAATTTTTTTTTAATTTGAAATTCGATAGTTCCCGCCAAGAGATATTATTATTTGAAAAAAAGGTCTTTGAAACACAGGGATTATTATTATATATACACTGAGTTTATCCGACAAGATATTCTGTCCCCCTATGGTATTGCTCACAAAGGTACTGGTCACACTCACAAGGTTATTATTATTATTATTATTATTATTATTATTATTATAACTATTATCAATATTATTATTATTATTATTATGATTATTATTATTATTATTATTATTATTATTATTATTATTATTATTATTATTATTATTATTATTATTATTATTATTATTATTATTATTATTATTATTATTATTATTATTATTATTATTATTATTATTATGTTGGGCTAGAACTGATTTCTAGACCCAAAACTCTATTTTGTGACTGAGGTGTGTTGGTACATAGCACGCATACCTAGTAATAAATTTAAGGAAAAATAAAGATAAAAATACATCAAATAAACAACATGAATAAAAAGCAAAACTACAAAAATATAAACACTGAAATTAAATAAAATGATACAAATGCAAGAAGTATTGCAAGAAAACTAACTCAAATATAACAAAGAAACATAAAAATTACAAAAAACAGACTCGAATGACATAGTAAGATAGAAAAGTACTAAATTCTAACTGAAATTCCAGAAAATTAATAAAAATGGCGACATGCATCATAAAAGCCATATAAATCAACAAAAGTTAACAAAAATAAATAAATTAGTTATAAAAATAAAAATTTGAAAAAGAAATTAGGAAAAAAATTATTAAAATAAAAGTTAACTTTAATTTAATATGGAATGTTCTGGAATTGCGCCAAATCCATCATGGAGGTAAATTTAACAAAAAATAATTAAAAAATAAAAAGTATGGCACTAAAATTGCCATTAAAATCATCAAAAATAGAAAATAGAAAATTCTAGAATAAAAAGAATTCGGGTTTGTTTTAATGCATCAATACATACACGTGTACTTGCACACACAAAAATAGGTACATATACAAACGCATTTCAGTCACAAAAACACTCTTTATGCCAAATTTATTTTTGTCGATTTGAAGAAAATCCGAATTTTAACAGTAAGCTTATGTACATCCTTGCATTATATTTTATATCAACATTTATGTTTTTTTTATTAATTTCTGTTGGATGTAAGAGTGATCAGAGACACATTGATTTATCTGCGTCTCTTTTCAGTCATGCATTCAACTTTATCTAAAATCAAAATTCAGTGGTTTCACATGCAGACTCGCATTATCGTTATTATATTATTTTTTTTGTTCGGTCATCGGAGATCGTCCACTTCATGGTCCTGCCATGGAGTTGTATCGATAAAACCCCTCCGTTATGGCTCCAACTACTTATTATAGGTCGACAGCGGTATGTTTCGACTCCACACAACAATAGGGCTTGTCGTAGCGGTCACAGTGGGGCCGTGTAAGCAAGCATTCTTCCCGACTTTGAATGCAGTACACAATTAAAATCACCACTAAAAATTCTATACACTAATTCACACTAGGATTATAATTGAGTAGATCTCAGACCCAAATTAAACACAAAAATTGCAATTCAGTTAATGTAATCGGTTAAAAACAACTCCACTTATGCGTTTGTCGAACATCATTAGTAAATAAAATTTTCGTAACAACATAAAGATTTTTCTCGGAACTAACCATGATAATATCATAAAGAAGTTCGACATGTGTAAATGATGGAATAGATTCAATTAATTATAAAATCCTCAACGATTAACATATATCTTTACCTCGTGGTTAAAAAATATAGTTTGCAAATACCCAAGTCAATCTGAAATATAGGGTCATATTGTAGAAATAACTAACCTCTCATATTATCAATTATAAAATATTATCAATAAAATGTTATTAATTATACAATTTGGTAATACTTAAGTTTTGGGGGGCTGAATTCATATATACTCTGAGTTTATCCGACAAAATATTCTGTCCCCCTATGGGTATTGCTCACAGGGGTACTACTCACATTCAACATGTCGTAAGGGTATTAGTCGTAAAGGTATTTAATGCTTTTATTTGAATGATTATTTAGGCAAATTTGTTGTTTAAGGCATTCATTGATAATTTTACCAAAAATTCACAAAAATGATAAAAATTCATAAAAATGTTAGAAATTTACAACATGTTGAATGTGAGTAGTACCCTTGTGAGCAATACCCATAGGGGGACAGAATATTTTGTCGGATAAACTCAGAGTATATATTAATTAACTCATTTTTGAATTCAGCCCCCCAAAACTTAAGTATTACCTACAATTTTGTATTGGAAAATGTAGTATCAATTATCAATAAAATATTAGCAATCATAAAATTTGGTATTGAAAATTGTTGTATCAAATATAAAATATTTTCAATAAAATATTATCAATTATAAAATTTTGTATTGGAAAAATGTAAATATCTATTCAAACCTAATTCTATATCATCCAATATAATGTATAAATACCTAATATTATCAATCATGAAAGAAATTCTTTTAATTAACTTAAGAGTGATAAGATGATTCGACATACGTCTCGATAGAATTCGTCATAAAGATTTCAAGTTTAATAAAATATAAACTATAAAGTGCAATTTTATATTATATTCCAAAATATAACTTATAGATTCTTATTTAGGAATTTACTCTATACCCAGAAACCTAATTTATATATCCATACTATTCATAAATCATTAAGGATAAATCTATATTACGACCAAGAACCTGAACCGTATATTCTCATTTCACTTAAATTATAATGTATAAACCTTGATCCAATTGCCGGTTACAACTTCGAATTTAGTAGAATAACTCATGACCCAATTTATCCCTCAAATATGAATTAGGAATGGGAATTCTTATAGAAAAATACAAATGATTTTGTAATTGATAAATCGTAACTTGAATTTATATATTAAGTATAAATTAAAAGCATTCTTCAATCATAAATTGTGAAGTATAAATTAGCTAGATTATAAATTACAACTGGGAACTGGATATAAAGTGTAACTTAAAAGTCTACTTTAATCTCAAACGGTAAAGTATAAATTGGACAAATGACAACTTGTGGTTTGGAATTATATAAAAAATATAAAATAAAAGTCAAATTCAATCATAAATTATAAAGTATAGATTGGCTAAATTATAAATTGTAACTTTAAATTATATATAAAATATAAATTAAAAAGGTCTAATTTAATCATAAAATATAAATTTGACAAATGATAAATTATAATTAGAAATTATAGATAGAATATAAATTGGGAGTCCACTTTAGTTATGAACTGTAAAGTACGACGTAGATAACCTATAAATTATAAATTTAACCTAGCTTCACGAAGATCATGACTTATAAACCTAAAAATATAAATGATAAAATTGTATTAGCTTAAAATATAAATTATAAATTTAACTTAACTCCACGAAAAATATAAATTATAAACTCAAAAGTATAAATTGAGAGTGGAACCATGATAGAAGATAACCCCACTTGAAGATGATCTTTGTAAAAGTAAAATTAAATTAACAGATATCAAATTAAAGAAAATGAAATGCAATCCCAATATTGTGAAACAATTTAAACTCAAAAAACCCAAAAGAATCGAAGCAAAGAGAATCTTATCATTATTCTATTATGATTTCACATTTTGAAATTTTAGATGGTCACCCTTCAGGACTGATGAAATATTTCCATCTCGTTAAGCTTATCTCACACGATAACAGTCCGACAACCACAGCTCCAGCGACAAACTCCATGGAAACCGTTCATGCATCTAGAAATAAATTCAAACCCAAAATAATCAAAATAAAATCAACATCATCAACGGAAAATTACTTCGTTTTTTCGATGTTGTATAGCTGTGTAACGTGCCGTCTCAGACCACTCTTTATCGCAGAAATTTTATTCATTAAAACAAAAATTCCTATTCCAAAAAAATAAAAAATAAATTTTAGTTTTTAGCCAAACACGTATGTACATTTTTTACACAGACATACGTTTGAGGGTGAAAGACTCAACAATTCATATTATACTTTATGTTTTATTTTTGAGTTTCATTCAACTTGTTGCTTGTTTATATTGTTGTGTTACCAATACGAACAAACAAAAAACACAAAAACAAAATCTCAAACTTAGTCTTTATCCAACAAATACAAACTTTACCCAAGACAATTACATGATAGAGCAATTTAATCAGCCCGATGTTAAGTTGCATAGTAAATAGAGTCAAAGTAATTCATGATTATTAACATATTTTAACTTTCTCTTTGACCATTTATTTACTCTTATCTATTTTAATTCTTTCAATCAATATAAAATATTTTATACTTTGTTTTAACTTAAAAACAAATTGTTTAAGTTCTTCATTTATTAAGCAAATTTTAAAAAGTAACTTATTCGTAGTTAATTATTGAAAATGGATTGTTCTATTTTTAAAATTTTAATTGTTTTACAAATTTTAACACTTCATATTCGGAAATTACATGGGAGTAATATTGTTGGATGTGGTGGATTCGTCAAAACAGATCTAATTGGATTTGCCTATCACAAGTTATCAGCACAATTAATGTTTTCAGATGGAACTCTAAATTATGTAACAGATATTCTTCCAAATGGGGCATATTCTATTCCTATATATGATTTTGGTTACTATATTATTAAAATAATGGGACCTGAAGGTTGGAATATTGAACCAGTTGATGGTTATGTAATCAACATTAACAGTCAAGATTCTTGTTCAGATGACTATAACTTTCATTTTGCTGGTTTCACTATATTTGGTAAAGTTTCAACAGCTAATATTGATTATGGTCCGTCGGGAATTATTATTTATTTAATGAATAAATCGCAAATCGTATCTCAAACCATAACTACTGACGGTGGAAATTTTACAATTAACAAAGTTTTTCCAGGGAAATATTATCTTCAATTTAAATACGAAATGATAGATGATAAAAATTTACAATTAAATAATACTAGTTATAGTTTAGAAGTCAACAATGAAAATTTATATATACAGAATTCATTTATTATTTATGTTAGTAACAAATTTTCTTTAGTTTATTAAAAGCATATACAGGGTTATCCGGTTTTTGGAGATGTTAAGCTTTATGAAGAACCTGCTAAAGATGTGGAATTTTTTCTGTTTTCAAGTACAATTTCTACAGAAAATTTTAATTATTCTCGATATAAATGTTTAAAATTTATTGAAAAATTTCTTACGGTAGATGGTTATAATCCGATTTGTAAAGTAACGATAATTTACTTTAATATTATTAAAACTAACAAATTATTTAGACATTGTCAAATTCTAAAGGTGAATTTACATTCACCCTTTTGCCAGGAGGAACATATTTAATAGTTCCTAGATTCCAAACTGAAGTTTCAATTTATGATCTTTTTCCTTCTACATATGCATTTGAAATTAAAAGCAGTTCTATTGATCTAAGATCAATTTTCAAAATCATTGGTTTTACAGTTTTTGGAAGTGTAGTTACTTTTAATGGCACTCCCATTTCAAAAGCGGAAGTAATATTTGATATTAGAGTGATTCAAATTCCCATTTTTGAATAGGTACATATCAACGGTCGCTTATCAACTCATACAAATTCTATAGGATATTTTTCGATCAAAGGCGTTGATAAAGGAAATTATGAAATTAATGTAAGATAAAAACATAAAATAGTATATTTTTAATGATTCCATAGGTGATTGCTAAAGGATACATATTTGAAAGAAAGGGAATTATTTTTAATCCAAACAATCCGAATTTAGGCATATTTTATCCTGAAAAAATTAGTATTTGTGGATCGTTAGTATTTGGAAATAAAGTTTGTAAAATTTAACTATTTCTAATTAACACGTCCAACTCGGCGCGCTTATTCATACTCTCCATGATGTGTCGGCACGTAGCTATAATTTGCCTATTGATTCATTGCTCACTTTTTTACACCAAACTCCACTCAATAATGTTATAATATAGGTACATACCTGCTCATTTTGATGCTATTCTTTGCAAATGAAATGAAATTCACTACACTATCGAAATTGAAAAAGTATTAAAAAGCTTAAACAAAAAAAAACAATATATACTAAAAATGCATGCAAACTTCTGATAAACATTTATGAGACAATGGAATACACTCCTATAATAAATTTATTTTAGACAACTTTTAGAAAAAAAATGTAGACGAAAAAATTGAGTTTCCTTGAAAATGAGAAGATATTGCAAGATTTATTCAGAAGTTAAAATTAATTTAATATTTCCTTAGCATTTTAGAAATTTCTGTCGATGACTCCATTTCGTGAAATTGAAATAAACGATATTATAAAGTTCATTTATAAGTTATAATTAATTCATCCTTTCCACATGGTTTCAGATATTGCTAGACTTTTATAATACCACAACAAGAAAGCATAAATTGTAAATTTTATTTACAAGTTTTGAAAATGTAAATTTACAAAATTTCGGAAATTTTCAATAGAACATGTCGAAAATTACTTCTATTTTGTCCATATTGGTAGATTTTTCTCGAAATGTTTAAAAAAATACATATTTATGGAGATTAATTTGTTTTTAAATAAATAAATGATATAACTCATTTTAATCTTTTAGATGCGAGATGCGGATTTATTTCACGGTCTATGTGGGGTAATTATGTAGGATGGGCAGGATAACTATTTAAAATGATTAAACATAAAAAAATCACAATTAATAACTTTTTTGATGGATAATTGACACATTTCATAACTCTATATAATTTAATTCCGCACTTAAAGGGTTAAATTAAACTTATTCCACAAATCAAATAAATAAAATTTTGAAAATGTAGAAAAATTAATAATAAAATTATTGAAATTAATAATTTTAAGAATATAAATTATTCACCAAGTTGATTCTATGAAACAAATTGTATTATAAAAAGTACATCTCAGTGGCGTTTGGTGTACAATTAAAATTACTTGTCACTGGATATTATTGTTTAAGCTCTTCCCATAACTTTACATATGGGTGCCATTTTCTAGTTTAAAGTATGCCTTTAAGAGCGCCATGTTGAATGTGTTAATATGGAAAAAGTTTAATGATGATTCATGATTTAACATGTAAACTTCATTTCTAGCTGATTGAAAAGGAAATGGAGGAATTTTTTTTTCGCAGAAAAATATTATTGATTAATGCATCAAACGGGGATATTTTGGATGAAACCTATACAAAGCTACAAGAATCGTCTAATAAAATTCGTCTTGTCGAAAATATAATATGTACTTTTTGCTTTTATTCTAAACCAGGTGTATTTATTGTGAAACCGATCATGGATTCCTCGTTAGGCTTGTTTAGTTTTGCTCCCAGTAAAATTAAGGTACATTAACAGTACATATATATTTTTTATTATTATGTAATAGGTTACGTTAGATTCATTTCCAGTAAGTGTTAGATTTTCTCCATTTCGAGGAAATATTTCAGGTTTCGTAAAATGTGTCGAAAGATGCAAAGCAGGCGAATTTGAAATTACTCTTCATCTCAAAGAGGAAAATATTGAAATTGTTCAATTAACACAACATATCTCAATTTCAAATGTTTAATTATTTATAGTAAATTTGATTTCAAATTCTATTTAGGATTTAATGAACCAGGGAATTTTTTTTTTCAAAGATGTCATTCCGGGAAGTTATAAAATCGAACTTATATCTACAAATGCGCATGTATCATTATCTAATAATCGTTGGTGTTGGTCAAGAACCACTGTATATGTCGATGTTGTTGACAGCAATTTGGAAGGAATAGTATTTGAACAAATTGGTTTCTCTTTGCCTATACATTCATCTCACAACTTAAAAATTAATTATTTTCGTTTCGACGAAGCTTTGTTAAGTAAATCATTAAATCTTTCAAAGGGAGTTTCCCAAGTATGCTTGCCAAAATTTGGAAAGTACAATATTCAAGTTGAATCATGTTATAAGTTAGAAAATAATTCGTATGTAATTGATTCTAATACAATTTGTGGGCTGGATTTCGATTTTCAGAACCCTCTTTGTCATTTGAAAATCAAAGTGATTGAGTATAATGTGAGGGCTGTAGTTAAAATAATGAAAAATATGTTTTCACAAGATATACAGAATGATGTTGAAGGAATTATAAACATAAATTCCAGCTCTATAACGAAAAAGATTATGTAATTCTATTCTTCAAATTTTAAATTAATCTTTTTTCAGATGGGAAAATAATGTTGGTTACTTAGATTTTTGGATTAAACCTGAGATTGCTGCAAATATTTCTATTAATTCTTCTATTTATCTAATAAAACCTAAAACATTATCTATACAATTATCTAAAGACATTTTAGATTGTTTAATTGAAATAGGACAGTTTGAACTTGAATCTGGAACATTTATTAATGGAAATGTTTCACCGCCAATTAAAGGGGTTTGCTCATTTTTTATTATTTACTTTTATTCTTTTTAGGTTGCTGTTGAAATCAGACAAAAAGTTTCTTCCTTGGACGAAGATGATATCGAACAAATAGTTGGTAGTTGTGAAACTAATACAGAAGGAAACTTTAATTTTGGTCCCCTTAATTCCAGTTTTAAATATGACTTAAAACTATCTAAACCAGGTTTCAAAATCGTCAATAATTTAATTTCGGAAAACACTTATCATTTCATTGCTTATAAATTGGCTGAATTGATTGTTGAAGTAATTGATAATTTCACTGGAAAACCAATATCTGGTTGGTTTTAATTATTGTAATTACATCTTTAAAATGTATTAAAAAGAGAGTTTTACTAGACTATAAATCAGTAATATATCGATTTTTGTTGATAATCACGAATTTCCGGCCCTGCCTTTTTCAAGTGAATTTGACCAAATTTATAGTCTTCAAACTCTCTTTTTAATAAATTCAGTGGAAAAAATAATCAGTGGTGAAATTGGAAGAAAAAAAAGTTCTTATAATATTTTTAAAATGATTAATATTTTCTCGAGGCAGTGGAATAGCGAGCATAACCGGTGCCCGGGACATGATACATTTTTGGCACCTCCCTTCGAATTTATTCTCTTTTGTACATTTTTTGTACAACTTTTTGTTTTCCAAAAATCATTGTCTATAAACCCATTTGATTAATATGTGACGCATTTTGGAGAGGGAAACTCATAGAACCTTCTGCACTTGACTTAATGAAGATATCAAAAACAAAATCAGCAATTTCCACAAACATTTTGAAGGAAGTACATAATGTGGCTTCATCCGTTGACATGCGTTAAAGAATTCCTAACAGAGCTTGTTCTCTAAAACCTAAAAATTCTTCAGGTGTAAATAATTAATTTTCATTAAGAAATTCAAGTAGGTAGATAGTAGCCCACTGCCGCAATTACCCCCCCCCCCCCCCGGGGGGGGGGGGGTCTGCGGCAACTTTTTTTTTTGCGGCAACTTTTTTTTGCGGCAACTTTTGATTACGCAATTGCGGCAACTCAAATTTCTTGCTTTCAGGGATTTTTGGTCCAAATTTTTTTTTATCACACTATAGTGAGGGGGTCTCGATGGTCCTGGGATTTTCAATACAAAAAAAATTTTTTCAATACAAAAAGGTGGTCTCACTAAAAAAGCATGGATTTTTCACACTATAGTGAAGGGGTCTCGATGGTCCTGGGATTTTCAATACAAAAAATTTTTTTCAATACAAAAATCCGACTACCACTAAAAAAGCATGGTAATTTAAGGTCTCAGGATATTTTCAATACAAAAAGGCAGTCTACACTAAAAAACGTGGTAAATTTTTCAGACTATAGTGAGGTGATCTCCTTGGTCCTGAGAAATAGGTGGTCTACACTAAAAAACGTGGTAAATTTTTCAGACTATAGTGAGGTGATCTCCTTGGTCCTGAGAAATAGGTGGTCTACACTAAAAAACGTGGTAAATTTTTCAGACTATAGTGAGGTGATCTCCTTGGTCCTGAGAAATAGGTGGTCTACACTAAAAAACGTGGTAAATTTTTCAGACTATAGTGAGGTGATCTCCTTGGTCCTGAGAAATAGGTGGTCTACACTAAAAAACGTGGTAAATTTTTCAGACTATAGTGAGGTGGTCTCCTTGGTCCTGAGAAATAGGTGGTCTACACTAAAAAACGTGGTAAATTTTTGAATTACAGTAAATTATGGTCCTAAAAATTAAATTACAATAAATGATGGTCAAAATTTTTGAATTACAGTAAATTATGGTCCTAAAAATTAAATTACAATAAATGATGGTCAAAATTTTTGAATTACAGTAAATTATGGTCCTAAAAATTAAATTACAATAAATGATGGTCAAAATTTTTGAATTACAGTAAATTATGGTCCTAAAAATTAAATTACAATAAATGATGGTCAAAATTTTTCAAATACAGTAAATTATGGTTCTAAAAAATTAAATTACAGTAAATTATGGTCCTAATTTTTCAATTACAGTTAATTATGGTTCTAAAAAATTAAATTAAAGTAAATTAAGGTTCAAATTTTTCAATTAAAGTAAATTATGGTCCAAATTTTTCAATTAAAGTTAATTAAGGTCTAAATTTTAAATTAAGTAATCAATGGTAAAAAATTTTAAATAAGTAATAATTTTTAAATAAGTAAATTAAAGAAATAATTTTTAAATAAGTAAATTAAAGTAATGTAATAAGTAAATTAAAGTAATATTTTAAAATTTATTAACAAAAAGTTGAAGGTGTTTGAGAATTGAAATTTTTTAATGAAAATTTTAATGAAATATTTTTCAATGATAATTTTTAATGGAAATTTTTATGGAATAATTTTTTAAGTAATTTTTAATGGAAATTTTTTAATGAAAATTTTTATGGAATAATTTTTTTAAGTAATTTTTAATGGAAATTTTTATGGAATATTTTTCAATGATAATTTTAGATGGAAAATTTCAATGAAATATTTTTCAAAGTCAAATGAAAATTTTAATGGAATAATAAAAATAGTAATAATATATCAACCAAATACATAAAAAATGAACTAGACACATAAAACACAAACAATTAACAAATGTAAAGATATAAAATTTATTCATCCAATATTTGCTTGTAATAAGCTCTTCTTAATTCTGCTAGTAAAATATGAACAACTTCTTTCATCTTATATTCTTGGCAGCATCTACATCTAAACGGACATGGTAATTTCATCGGATCCATACATACTTCACAATCGTCTATGCATTTAAATCTCGACTCTTGGACAGATTCAAAATGTCTTCGTATAAGTTCTTCTATATTGATCCCTGTTAATTGTTTGATTCTATAAGCTAATAATTCCGGAGCACAATATGAAAGTCTGTTCTTTATATTCGGGAACAAATCTTCCATCTTCGTTAATATAGTCTGGAATATGTAAGCTTGCTTATCGTCATCCATTTTTGAATTTTTGTTATTGTAGATATTCAGTTAATTTAAACACAATTAATTAAATTAATTTAATTAACTTAATAAATATTCCAATATTTCTTCATTTGTTGTGATATTTATAGTTAATGATTTAATGAATTTCTGAATTTCTTGAATTTGATTAAAATAATCAAATGTTTTAATCCCTAATATAACAACTTTCCCACTTGAAAAAACATTTACACATAGTGGGTTATACTTGAGAATACGTAAAGCTGGAAATATTTCAGGCTCGTAGTAACTATCAGTTTTCCTTGACAATGCATTTAAATCAACGCATGTACCTATATCTAACGTTAATGTAATTGATTGGATTTGTAAATCTTGAATCTGATATTTGAGATCGCCTTCCTGTAATGGTTTCTTACATCCCATTATCCTACATTTCCCGCTCTTGAAGAATAAAATTGGATATTTTCCACTTCTGTCCACGACATGTTGAGGTTTTCCTGATGGGAACTTCATTCCATTAACTACACATCTTCCTCTATAATTAATGTTGCTGATCATTGTAATTATTGTAATTATAAACAAATTAAATAAAATAATTTAATTAAAAAATGGAATTAAGAAATGACGCAGTATATCAAATTGTAGGACCTAGTGGAAGCGGAAAAACTTTATTTGTATGTAATTTATTACAATCAAACATGTTTAAATCTAAATTTAATAAAATATATTGGCATCGAGGTGCAGATGAAGAACATGGATTAACTCAAAACAGTTTCTGTAAATTAAAAATGACAATAATTAAAGGATTTGATAAAAATTGGTCATCTAGATTACGCCAAGGTGATGTTATTATTATCGATGATCTGTACCAGGAAGCAAATAAAGAAAAGGATTTTAATAATTTATTTACAAAAATCAGTAGACATTGCGGAGTTACAGTTATTTTCATTACACAAAATCTTTTTCATCAAGGTGGAAGTCATAGAACACGTAATTTAAATGTCCAATATTTAATTATTTTCAAAAATCCTAGAGATCAAACAATAATAGATTTTCTTGCAAGACAAGCTTATCCAAATAATAGAAAATTTTTGATTGATTCATTCCAAGATGCGACAAAAATTCCTCATGGATATTTATTTTTTGATTTTACACAACAATGTCCAGATGATATGCGTATTAGAACTGATATTTTTAATATAAACGGTGTTACGATTTATAAACAAAACTAAAAACTAAATAAAATTAATCATGTCATTTAAAAAAGTAGTTGTTAAAAATCTTCCAAGTGTTTCGAAGAAAATTACCAAGAAAACAAAACGTACAAAGAAAACAAAAAGCGGATCAAAAAGTACAAAAAGTACAAAAACTAAGAAACAAATCAAGAAGTGGATCAAATTATAAACAATCCGTCGTGTAAATTAATAATAATAATGAAATTTGAACGGAGTTTACCATATTTTAATGCTTTAATAAAGGCACCAAATTCGAAACGAATATCAATTTTACAATCTTTTCCATCATTTGTTATTGATGATTTACTTGAAGTTATTATAAATGTTGTCCGCGGTAATGTAAATATAACTAAAGCTAAAAGATTAGTATTGCAAAGACATAAAAGATCACTTTTATCTCTAGTTGATACAAAAAATCGTCGTCTAATGAGAAAGATAATATATAAACAAAAAGGAGGGTTCTTGGGTGCACTAATTCCTATAGTCTTATCTGCAATTAGTGCAATCTCATCATTAAGTTCTTAATGGGTATCAAGAGTTCATTACCAAATAAAAATATTGTAGATTTTAATATTTTGACAACTTGTTGTAATAATGAAGGAAACGTATCACAAAACCAACACAAAAGTGGAAAAAGTGAAAACAAAAGTGAAATCAAAAGTGAAAACAAAAGTGAAAACAAAAGAGAAAAAGTTAAAAACAATATGGACAAACCCAAAAGATCCAGATGGTTTTGGTGGCGTAGAAAAATTAACAAAACGAGTGAATAATTCAAAGAAAGAAACTCAGAAATGGTTATCTAATCAATTAGCATATAGTTTAAATAAACCAATGTTGAAACGATTTCCAACAAGACCATACAAAACAATTGGAAACAATGATGTATGGCAAATGGATTTGATGGAAATGATACCTTATTCAAAAATTAACAAGGGGTACAAATATATTCTGACTTGTATAGATGTTTTTAATAGATATGCTCGTGCTGTTCCTACAAAAACTAAATCTGCAAATGAAATGGCTGATGCGATAAAAGAAATGTTTGCAGATGGTAAACCTATTAATTTACAAACGGATTTAGGTAATTAAATTTAATTATTAAATTTTTAAATATATGATTTAGGTAAAGAATTTTATAACAGCAAAGTTAAAGAGGTTATCAAAGGAATAAACCACTACTCGGTATTTTCTCAGTTCAAAGCTGCTCATGTAGAACGATTTAATCGAACTTTAAGAGAACGTTTGAAAAAATATTTTGTATATCAAGGTAATAAAACTTGGATAAATGTTTTGCCAAAAATTATTTTCAGTTACAATCATTCACCACACAGAGGATTAAAAGGACAAACACCTGCTGATTTTACTAAAAATCAACCAAAGTTAGAGAAAATCAATAAACCAAAATACAAGGTTGGTGATCATGTAAGAATTAGTAAAATCAATTCTTCACCATTCATCAAAAACTTTGATAATAATTGGAGTGATGAAGTATATCAAATTTTTAAAATCGATACAAAACAGAATCCTGTCATGTATGTGATAGTTGATCATGAAAACAAACCAATCACTGGTAAATTCTATGAACAAGAACTCCAAGTAATTCCTGCTCCTACAATATTTAGAATTCAAAAGATTTTAAAAACCAAAAAAGATGGTAAATATAAACAATACTATGTTAAATGGCATGGATATGAAACTCCATCTTGGATATCCGAAAATCAATTGATTAAATAAATATTATGAAAGATTTTTATATTATTTTACCTTCTAATAGTTGTCCTCTTATTTTCCCTGATAATGAAGCTAGTAAATTTAATGTCGAATTTCAAAATCCTATTTACTTGGATGGTGAATGGGAAGTAGCTCTCATGGACTTTACCTTTGTGTATAATACTTTTCCTTATTACAGTAATTCATTGATACAATATGAAAAAGTAAAGATGGATGAAGAAATTAAATATTTTAGAATAAATAATTCAAATCGAACCTTTGAAGTAATAAATCCTAAAAATACTCCTGAAGTTGACATGTTCATTGAAAGATATGAGAATTTGGTTGTTGTTTGTCCACATGTTCCATTTAAAATAACGTTTCCAGATTTTGAACATGCTAATAAATTTGGATTAAAATCAGTATCGGTTATTAGTGATAGTGATCATTTGCGAATTAAATTACCAAAATTTACAGAAGATAAAACAATTGATCAATTTGGTATAATTATAAGTGTTGTCGAAAAAACAAAATTTGAACATTATTTCGAAGATGAACTATACATCAATACTTTATCTGAAATACATGGTCAGTTAATGACAATTAATCCGTCTCCCTTTAAAGATTTAAAAATACAAAATAATGAATTGGTTAAAATAAGTCTTGCTGATAACATTTCATCAATAACCTTTGATAAAAAGTTAACAAAAACGTTGGGATTAAAGAAACAAATATTTACAGAGAAAGAAATTATTGGAACAAAAATTCCAAAATTATTTAATCATCATCAACAAATGTTTATTTACTCAAATATTATCGAACCATTGACTGTTGGAGATGTAAGAGTTCCGTTATTGAAATCTATTTGGATAAAAAAATATGAACAAGGAGAAATTGTGCAACTAGAAATGAAGAATCCAATGTATCTACCAATTTCTAATTCTTCTATAAACAACATTGAAATCAATATACGAGATGATAGTGGAAAATTAATAAAATTTAGTAGAGATACAAAAACACACTTGACATTACATTTTCGTAAAATAAATGATTAAAAAGATTTTTATGTGAATTTACCTTCTAATAGTTGTCCTCAGACTCATCCAAATAATGAAGCAGGTAAATTTAATGTCGAATTTCAAAATCCTATTTACTTGGATGGTGAATGGGAAGTAGCTCTCATGGACTTTACCTTTGTGTATAATTATTTTCCTTTTTACAGTAATTCAAATGTCAAATATAGTAAAAGTGTATTACATACAAGTTATGAATACTTTTACTTTAACCAAGAAAAAAATGAATATACAATCAGTCACGACTCTCCATTTTATTTAATATATATTGATGGAAATACATTGAACATTAATTGTAAATATTTTCCTTTTAAAGTAGAATTCGATAGTATTAAAGAAGCACAAAAATTGGGATTTTCAGAAAAAGAAATAACTTTTAAACAAACCTTGAACCAAATCACTATTCCTCCAAATAATCGAAAAATAAAGTTTGATACAATTCGATTAACTATACAATATTATTACGATGTTGAGTTTACTGATAAATTCGAAGAAAATATCATTACAGATCTTTCACAAATAAATGATCAACTATCAACCTTTTATCCTCGTCCATTTAAATCTGTTGATATTCAAAAAGGAAAAATTGTTAAAATTGTAATGGATGATGATGTCAGTAAAGTTCAATTTAGTAAATTTTTAGCTAATAGTTTAGGATTATTAGAAGAAGCATATACTGACAAACTTATTATTGGTTTTAAAGAACCTGAAGTATTACAACGCAATCAACAATTGATGATCTATACAAATATTATCGAACCGATTATTGTTGGTGATACATTGGTCCCTCTTTTGAAATGTATTTGGGTGGAAAAACATAAAAAAGATGATTTAGTACAAATAATTGAAAAGAATCCAATGTACTTACCTGTATCGTCTTCATATATAAACAATATAGAAATCAATATACGAGATGATAGTGGAAAATATATATTTGGAAAAGAAGATAAAACATACTTGACATTACATTTTCGTAAAATAAATGAGTAATCCTGACATAATACATTTTTATAGTAGTAACCAATCGGGTGGTGATTTACCATATTTTGTTGGTAAACAATATGGATCCGGTTGGTTGAAGACAATAGGTAGATTTGCACTCCCAATTCTTAGACGAATAGGAAATTTTGGTATGAAAACAGCTAATGACGTAATAAATAACAATGCAAATATCTTGCCTGCTTTAAAATCAAATGCAATTTCTGAAATTAAAGAATCATTACCAGCAGTGATGCAACACTTACCTGAAGTAATTAATAAAGTATCCGATGTATTTAAAAATGATAAAGAACAAAAAGGTGGAATACTTAAACGCCGAAAAATTATGAAGAAACATATAAACAAAAGAATGAAAGGATATGGTACCATCTTTGAAAAATGATTAGTGCTAAATCAGAATTATGTCTTTTTGATAGACCTTCTCCCCAAGCAGTGATTGAACATGGAGCATTTGAAGATGTATACCCAAGAAATTCTATTACAGATGCTGGTTCTTCTTCGATTCAATTTTACATAAACGGATCGCAGACTGAATATTTAGATTTGAATGATACTTTGTTATATATTCAATTGAAAGTTGTTAATAATTTAGGTGAGAATTTAGGCGAATCAGAAGTAATTCCAAATAATTTCTTCTTCCAAACCCTTTTTAAAGATGTTGAATTAATTTTTAATTCAATCAAAGTTGAAGGATCAAATGATAGATTTGCCCACAAAGCATTAATTGAAACACTTATAAATTATGACGGAGATACTAAACGAACATCTTTAGGTGGAATGGGGTATACTAACAAAGATCTTACGAGAAAAACATGGATTGAAAAATCAAAATCCTTTTCTTTATGTTCCCCACTTCAATTTGATTTCTTTGATCAACCTAAATATTTACTACCAGGTGTTAGTGTTCAAATTAAATTAACAAGATCAAATCCAACGCTTAGTTTAACTTGTGCGAAAATTGAACCGAAAATTTTATTATTAGACGCAAAATTAATGGTTAGAAGAGTTCGTGTTGAACCATCGGTTTTGGCAGGACATCAAATTGGTCTGTCTACAAAAAATGCAATTTATCCTTTAAGAAGCAAAGAAGTTGTTGATTTCTCATTACCTATTGGTTCTTCCTCTTTTTATAAAGAACAAATATTTGGAGATAGACGATTACCTAATTTTATACTTGTTGCATTTCAATCTAGTAAAAGATTTAGTGGATCGTTTTCAGAATCATTTTCTATATTTGATCACTTTAATGTCAAGTCCATAACTTTAAGTAAAGGAAGTGATTATCGCGAAAAATATAGTCAAGATTTTGAGAATGATGATTATAGTACAAGTTATATGCAATCGATTATTAGAAATATGGGTTATCTAAATAAAAATATGAATTGTGGTATCACCATGTCTGATTTTAAGAGCAAGTATCCATTCTTTACATTCGTATTGGCACCAGATTTTGATCTTCATCAAAGTCAGTTACCACAAAGTGGAAATTTGCGATTAGATATTAAATTCGCATCTTCACTTACTGAAGCTGTTTCTGTAATTGTATATGGAGTTTTTGAAAAAGAAATTCAAATTACATCTACTCGTACTGTTTTGGTATAATATAAACCAAATATCGAAAATCAATTAATCAAATATGAAGTAAGAATTAATTTAAATTATTTAATTATTATTATTAATTTAGTTCTATTCAGATACATGTTATCGGAAGAAAATTACTAGGAAAAGAATTTCTAGGTGTTTTCCCACTAGACAAAATACCTTATTTAGATGTCAACAAAGCAATAATTGTAAATACTCAATCTGCTAATCTGAATGGTGAACATTGGCTTGCAGTATACGTGAAACCATTATCTATTAACTATTATCCACCTATATTAATCAATAAACTACAATCAATGTCAATGCCAATTGAATACAATCGAATACGTTACCAAAATCCTATAACAAAAACATGTGGACAACATTGTTTGGCTTGGTTAAAGTCAATGAAATAAATTTTTATAATAAAAAGTTGTTTTTAAAATATTCACAAAATAATTTATTCACAAAACAAAATAATATTCACAATTAATTTTACTAGCATATTTTTCAAAAAATCATCCCAAGTAATTTGCTCCATCAACAATCTTATCATTCGAGGTATTTCTAATAAATTATTGATATCTTCTATATTTAAAATATTATTGACAATAAATTGTATATTTCCCAAATATACTAAATATTGGTTACTATAATTCTCCAAACATATTTCCATTAATTCATATTCATAACCTAAATAAATCGTTAATTTTTTTCTTGTTTCTAATGTTATGTTAGCATCTAAAAATAAATCAATTTTGCCAAATAGTCGTCTCAATTGATTTGATATCAAATTTTGATGAACTAATGTAATATTAGTTAACAGGTCTTGTTCAAATCTTATATAATCAATTTCTAATGGGTCTAAAATTGTATCTTCATCAAATTCTTGGAATGGAATAACAACATCATCTTCAGTCACAGTGAAATCTCGTAAAAATACATCGGAAATAAAAGATGTATACAGAGCTTTTTTGCGGATATTGGTTATAAAATTATCTTTAAAGTATATTTGATCTTCAATAAAAGAACCAATTATCCTTTCATTAAATTCTTCAGTATTTTCATTAATTAGTAATTTTCTAATTAAATGGTATATTTTTGTCAAATAATCTGATGCCAAATCAGTATTTTGAACGAGTATTTCAATTCCGAAAAAACTGGTATTCAAAGATTCTTCGAGCACAATTATATATTTTTTAAAATTTGCAAAAGGAGAATTTCGATTACATTCTATGATACTATTTAATATATATTCCAAATCCACAGGTGTTTTTCTTATATATTTCATCAGTTTGCGGTTGATATTTCTAATACAAGATCTAAAACTAAGTTTATAAAATTCGTGTTTCAACTTAACTAATCTCATATAATCTATAAATAAATCTTTCTTCTTTAATAAATTAAATTCAAGTTTGTCAAGTGGGCAACGAGTAGAAATATTTAAACATTCTAAGAAACAATTAGTACAAAACGAATGGTTACATCCAATAGTTATAAACATTTCTATAGCGTATTCAGTGTAGCAAACAATGCATTCCATTTTAATTTTTCGATAAGCATATAATAAAAGTGAGAATAATAGAGTAAGTAAATGATTTTTTATAATTTATAAATAAATCAATTGGATAAAATTAATTTAAATTATTTCAATAAATTTTTAGTTTATTATTTAAATTATTTCAATAAATTTTAGTTTATTATTTAAATTATTTCAATAAATTTTTAATTAAGTTAATTATTGCGCAAGTTATTTAATCCTTTAATTATTACACAAGTTATTTAATCCTTTAATTATTACACAAGTTATTTAATCCTTTAATTATTACGTAATGTATTTAATCCTTTAATTATTACGTAGTGTATTTAGTAGAAGAAGAAGTATATAAATGATTTGTTTCTCAAATTTGGTCATAATTTGTTAGTACCAAGGATCGTAAGAATTTTATTTTTTAATTATTAAAATTAAATTATTTTTTAGATAAAAAAGATTGAAACTAAAAAACTATGAAAATGAACAAAACTTCTGAAATGAATGAAACTATGAACAAAAATTTTGAAATGAATGAAACTATGAATAAAAATTTTGAAATGAATGAAACTATGAACAAAAATTTTGAAATGAATAAAAATTTTGAAATGAATGAAACTATGAATAAAAAATCTGAAATGAATGAAACTATGAAAAAAAATGTCAAATGTAAGTATTTTTATCAATTTTTTAATAAAATTTTATAAGATGAAATTACTAATATTTTTTAATGATTATTAATGATATTTTTATATAATTTTTTAATAAAATTTTATTTGATCTTAAGAGGAAATTCACTCATTTTTTATAATCTAATATTTTACTAATATTTTAAATAAAATTTTTTAATGAAATAAGGGGAAATCCCTCGCAAATTTTTTTTTATAATGAGAACTTAAAAAAAATAGAACTTAATAATGTAGTCTACAGTGAGCACGTAGCTACATAGTAGTCTGCAGTGAGCATGCAGCTACTTCTCTAATATAAATACTAATAATGTAGTCTACAGTGTATTTTTATCAATTTTTAATAAAATTTTATAAGATGAAATTACTAATATTTTTTAATGAAATAAGGGGAAATCCCTCGCAAATTTTTTTTTTATAATGAGAACTTAAAAAAATAGAACTTAATAATGTAGTCTACAGTGAGCACGTAGCTACATAGTAGTCTGCAGTGAGCATGCAGTACTCTTTAATAATAATCTGACCCTTATTAAATAATTATTAACTTTAATAAAATTTTTTCAACAACATTTAAAATAACACTTAAATATTTATTCAAAAACATTTGTAATTTTCCAAATTGGTTTAATTATAACTCCATTTATCTTGACTCCTTGAATAAGTATTCGCACTTTTGACTTTTTATCTTCAGTCTAATTTACACCCTTTTTCACAATTGATAAATGTAAATTTTTCATTAAAACTCATTTCTTTATTAATTAATTTAAGAATTTCTCCAAGATTTTTTCTATCTTCTTCCCCAATATCTCCAATTTGAATATTGAATTGACATGTTTTTAAATTAACTGGTTCCTATAACAAATTAATATTAAATAATTAAATAAAAAATTACCTTGAACGAATAAGTAATAGGATATTTCAAATAGTACATATTATATTGAAGGAATTGAATAGGAGGTTTACATACCATACCTATAACTGATGTACTATTTTCTTCTAATAGGATACTATTTATAGTAGACATTTTTTGTTAAATTTATTTCATTAAATTATCATTTATAGCAAATAATTAATTTTGATTGGATGCATACATGCAAAATTATAAGAAAATTTTAATTGTATTATCAAATGTTTTAGCCAAATTTTAAAATGTATATATTTTTAGGTATACTTTACCCAAATTATTGTTCGTCGACAGAACATAATAATTGTCATTCTATAATGGAGAGTTATTATTCTAAAAAATACTATAATAAAACTTTTTTTATATGCCCCATATGTAAGATTAGCGAGCCCTTAACATACAACGTTTTTTATAATAAGCATAAACACCATTTAGATAGGTTCAATTCTAAAAAAGATGTTATTTTTAAACGTCCTTCAACTATTGAAATAAATACTACTAATAAAAAAATTAAATTAAATACATTTGTTGAATCCCAGGTCGGATTAGTTGATGAATCCAATGATGGATTGTCTTTTGCTGAATCCAATGATGGATTGTCTTTTGCTGAATCCAATGATGGATTGTCTTTTGCTGAATCCAATGATGGATTGTCTTTTGCTGAATCCAATGATGGATTGCCTTTTGCTGAATCCAATGATGGATTGTCTTTTGTTGAATCCCAGGTCGGATTAGTTGATGAATCCTATAATGAATTTGATAATCTTTCACTCGACTCTTGGGATGTAGATGAACCCAATAATGAATTTGATAATCTTTCACTCAACTCTTGGGATGTAGATGAACCCAATAATGAATTTGATAATCTTTCACTCGACTCTTGGGATGTAGATGAACCCAATAATGAATTTGATAATCTTTCACTCGACTCTTCGACTACTAATGTACAAATAGGAGGTAATGTACCCATAGTACAAAAAGATTTAAGGGGTACACATCAAATTTTAAGTCTAAATACAAGTAACTTGAATATAAAGGAAATAATATTTCCAGAACAATTAATTATAAAATTACGAGATATTATTAACGAATTAGGCTCCGTCAAAATTCAATTCGGAATAACAATCGAATTTGAAAAAGACGGGGAAATAAAGGTTAATAATATTTCGAATTACGCAAAACCTTTAACTGCCTCATTTTTTGACGAAGGCATTAGGGAACTAAACGAGAAAATAAGTAATATCACAGAGTTAGGAAGTAGTTGGATTATAAAAAAAATAACAGAAATCCACTTCACCATAACGAAAATAAGTAGGTTAAGCAGATTAAGTGGTAGGAGTTTCATTGAACTACCTACTTGTCTAAAAAATAAAAAATGCTTAATTAATGTAAAAAACACCGATGATTCATGTTTTTTATATAGCATTTTAGCTATTTTAAAATATGATGAGGTTATTAGACAAAATAGAAATAGAACATCAAGTTATAATTTATCTGAGTTAATATATAATCCATTAGATTTACCAATGAAATTAAAAGATATTAGAAAATTCGAGGCCAAAAATCCTGGTTTAATAATTAACGTTTTTTCTTATGACAATAACAAACAATTAATAGATAATTACGTTTTAAAACACCCCCATTTAGACATTATACATCGTTCCAAAGTTTTAAATGGAACAGTAATTAATTTACTTTTATTAAATAAAGGGAACAATTTTCATTACATTGCTATAAGCAATTTAAATAGGTTACTGAATTGCCACATAAACATTAGTTGTCCTACACGCATACAATCATTATGGTGTCATCGTTGTTTGAATGGTTTTAAAAATAGAAACGCACTAGAAAAACATGAAATATTATGCAAACGCAATCAATTAGGAACTACTCTTTATACTTTCCCTCAAAATAAATTCTTACAGTTTACTGACTGGTCGAAAACAGTAACTCCTCCTTTCGTAGTTTATGCCGATTTTGAGGCTATTTTACCTTGTGATAATGATCATTTTCAGCGACACATGCCAATATCTGCTGGTCTTTTACTAGTAAATAACTTTGACGGATCTAAATCTTATCAACAGTTCATAGGTTTAGATTGCGTCGAGAGTTTTTTAAGTGCTATAGAGGATATAGCATTAAATAAGGTTCTTCCTTTTTATTATAAAATGGGTAGGAAACCAATGATTAAATTAACTAAAAATGAGCAACAACAATTCATTAATTCAACGGTTTGTTATCTTTGTTTGAAATCTATCGTGGATCCTGTTAGAGATCACGATCATTTTACGGGCAAATACTTGGGTGCAGCTTGTAGCACATGTAACGTAAATAGAAAAATAAATAAAATTTTGCCTATCGTATTTCACAACTTGAAGGGATACGATATGCATCATATACTTAAATATGGATTAAATAAATTTAAAAATTGGAATTTAGGGTGCATCCCAATAACTACGGAAAAATTTATATCTTTGATTGCTCATTTAGGCAAAATTAGTCTAAGATTCATTGATTCATATCAATTTGTCAATGATTCTTTGGCTAAAGCAGTCAAAACTTTGAATTCTTTGCCTTTTACTAATTCTGCTTTTTCAGGCACCATAGTATGTGAAAAAGGAATCTTCCCTTATAATTTCGCCACTTCTTTAGATGTCCTACAAACTACGTATGAACTACCACCAATCTGGGAGGGTGTCACTGAGCTTGAGTATGAAAAAGCTCAGGAGATTTGGGTAGAATCTAATTGCAGAACTTTATTAGATTATATGATGATCTACCTAAAACTTGATTGTTTTCTTTTGGCTGATTTCTTTCATCAGTTTAGGTTGAAATCAATTGCTCACAATAGATTAGAGCCTTTGAATTATTTCGGAATTCCAGGTATGTCTTGGTCTTCTGCATTAATGTCTTTAAATGAACCAATTGAACTCATAACTGAAAACGAAATGTTTAGCTTTTATGAGGGTGGAATAAGAGGCGGTCTTACTTTTGTGAATAAGCATTACGTAAAAACCGACGAGAACACCGAGTTACTATATATAGATATTAATAATCTTTATGGTTGGGCTTTAAGTCAATCATTACCTTGTGGCGAATTTTGTTGGGTTCTTGATGGATTTGATAAAATAATGGATGAATGTAGGAATTTAAATCTTGAATCTTTGTCTTATGGATACACGCTTGAAGTTGATCTTGTAATTCCTTCTGAGCTTCATGATAAGTTGGATGATTTCCCTGTAGCTGCTGAAAAAATGAAACCTGCTGGGTCTAAGGTTGAAAAATTATTATTAACTCATCTTCCAAAATCTAATTATGTTATTCATTGGAGATTATTAAAATTATATTTAGAACTTGGTGTTAAAGTAACACGTGTAAATAGAGGTGTAAGATTTAAGCAATCACCAATTTTTAAAAAATATATAGATACAAATACCGAATTACGGTCAAAAAGCATAAATAACTTAGATAAAAATTATTATAAATTACTAAATAACAGTTTATACGGCAAAACAGTTGAAAATTTAAAGAGAAGAATGAATCTTCGTCTTTGTACAACTGCTGGTAAACTTGTTAAATATTCTTCGAAGCCAACTTTTAAAAAATCTATTAAAATAGACGATAATTTAATCGCTGCATTATTGAATTCAGATTCTATATGTTTAGATAGACCAAGTTACATTGGTCAATCTGTACTTGATCTATCTAAACTTAGAATGTATGAATTACAATATAAGGATCTGGAATCATTTCGCAATGAGTTTAATTGTAAAATTAATATCGTTGCAGGTGATACAGATTCTTTTTTCCTTGAAGTCATTAACTGTAAACTTGAGGTTCTTTTACCTGCAATGATTCGAGATAATTTATTGGATACTTCCAATTACAATAGTTGTCATTCCTTATATAGTAAGAACCTTGATTCAGTCATTGGAAAGTTCAAAGACGAGAATAAAGGTCTTAAATATAAGGAGTGGGTTTTTCTTAGACCTAAATGTTATAGCTTGTTGGGTGATGATGAAACAAAAAAGGCTAAAGGTGTAACATTGAAAGGTAGTGACATAAAACATCAGTCATACCTGGATTGTTATAACACTAACCAGATTTTTTCGGTTCCTCAGACTAAAATAACAAGCAAAAATCATCAAATTTTTACAATTAAAAACACAAAAATAGCACTAACAAACAAAGATGACAAAAGGGTTTGGGTGGGGAAAAATACTAGTCTTGCATATGGGCATGTAAGATTAAGTGAATTAAATATTGGAGAAAATGTTGCAGAAATTGTTGCAGAAAATAATTCAGAAAATGTTGGAGAAAATGATGGAGAAGATGAGGAAGAATTAAATGAAGATTTTGGAGAAGATGAGGAAGAATTAAATGAAGATTTTGGAGAAGATGACATCGATATCGATGACGTTATTTTGTCCGATGAGGACTAATTTTATTGAATAAATTTTATATCTTTACATTTGTTATTTGTTTGTGTTTTATGTGTCTAGTTCATTTTTATGTATTTGGTTGATATATTATTATTATTATTATTATTATTATTATTATTATTATTATTCCATTTAAATTTTCATTTGACTTTGAAAAATATTTCATTGAAATTTTCCATCTAAAATTATCATTGAAAAATATTCCATAAAAATTTCCATTAAAAATTACTTAAAAAAATTATTCCATAAAAATTTCCATTAAAAATTAACTTAAAAAAATTATTCCATAAAAATTTTCATTAAAAATTATCATTGAAAAATATTTCATTAAAATTTTCATTAAAAAATTTCAATTCTCAAACACCTTCAACTTTTTGTTAATAAATTTTAAAAATCTTACTTTAATTTACTTATTACATTACTTTAATTTACTTATTTAAAAATTATTACTTTAATTTACTTATTTAAAATTTTTTACCATTGATTACTTAATTTTTAAATTTGGACCAATATTTACTTTAATTTAATTTTTTAGAACCTTTATTTAGTTATTTGAGCCCATTCATTACTTTAATTTAAAAATTTGAACCATCATTTACTTTAATTCAATTTTTAGAACCATAATTAACTGTAATTGAAAAATTTGGACCATTATTTACTTTAATTTAATTTTTAAGAACCATAATTTACTTTAATTTAATTTTTAGAACCATAATTTACTGTAATTCAAAAATTTGGACCATCATTTATTGTAATTTAATTTTTAGGACCATAATTTACTGTAATTCAAAAATTTACCACGTTTTTTAGTGTAGACCACCTATTTCTCAGGACCAAGGAGACCACCTCACTATAGTCTGAAAAATTTACCACGTTTTTTAGTGTAGACCACCTATTTCTCAGGACCAAGGAGATCACCTCACTATAGTCTGAAAAATTTACCACGTTTTTTAGTGTAGACCACCTATTTCTCAGGACCAAGGAGATCACCTCACTATAGTCTGAAAAATTTACCACGTTTTTTAGTGTAGACTGCCTTTTTGTATTGAAAATATCCTGAGACCTTAAATTACCATGCTTTTTTAGTGGTAGTCGGATTTTTGTATTGAAAAAAATTTTTTGTATTGAAAATCCCAGGACCATCGAGACCCCTTCACTATAGTGTGAAAAATCCATGCTTTTTTAGTGAGACCACCTTTTTGTATTGAAAAAATTTTTTTTGTATTGAAAATCCCAGGACCATCGAGACCCCCTCACTATAGTGTGATAAAAAAAAATTTGGACCAAAAATCCCTGAAAGCAAGAAATTTGAGTTGCCGCAATTGCGTAATCAAAAGTTGCCGCAAAAAAAAGTTGCCGCAAAAAAAAAAGTTGCCGCAGACCCCCCCCCCCCCCCCCGGGGGGGGGGGGGTAATTGCGGCAGTGGGCTACTATCTACCTACTAATTCATTCATTTTCTATTTGAAAAAGTAATTTAATTAATTCAGGTATTCTGTTATCGATAATAGGAAATGATATCAGAAGAAATGAATTAACTAAGGAAAATGGCCAATTTATATTTCTAGGCTTAACACCGGGTTGGAATTTTCAAGAAATTAAAAATTTAAGAAATTTTTAGGAGTTTATTATTTGCGAGCAATGATGAAAGAACTTGAATTTTTTCCAAAAGGTGCAGTTGAAGTAATAATTACTGAAGGGAGTACGGAAAAAATTCTAATCAAAGCAGTTCGAACTTCTTTTAGTCTCCATGGAAAAGTGCATTACTGATTTTCATTATTTAAGACTTTAATATAAATTTTAGGTAATTTCTTTAAATGGGGAACCGGAATCCGGAGTCAGTATTGAAGCTGAGTCTATTAAAAATATTTTAAATCCAGATAAGACTGACTGTAATCAAAATATGGCACGAAATGAGTATGCGACAACTGATGAAACCGGAATTTTCCGTATACGAGGTTTACAACCTGGTTATTTGTTTCCTATTTCTGTAGCACTTTATTATTTTCTATTAGGTTGCGATTACAAATTATCCCTCAAAAACATGAATATAAATGATGATAATACTATTATTAGATCCTATCCTAAAAATTTGAATATCAAAATGCTAGAAAAAGATATTTACAATTTTAAGATACACGCTCTCCGTGACATTAATATACGAGAAGTGCTGTTTTTATTTATTTTTGTGACAAATTAATTAGATTTATCAGATATCAGCTATGGTTTTTACTACTAAGGAATTTGAACAAACAAGTCTTCATTTATTAGTCTTCCCTAGCGATAATCCTGATAACATAATTAGTGCACATAAATTTGGCAATGAAGGTTTATATTTTCAAATGAGTCTTCCACAAATCCATAAAAAGTAAGTTCTTTTTTGTTTTACTTTAAATCATTTAAAATTAAATCACATGGATATTTATAATTTATATATGCTTGCTTATTGTTGATTTGATTTTAAAATAACAAATAATAATAATAATAATAATATTTTAAACAATTAAATGATAATTTAAAGCCTTTTGTTGCGAATAATATATTTAATACAATATGAAAAAAATTTCGAATTTAAGATAGGGTTATCTCAGGGGTTGGTAGCAAAGGATTTTTACAAGTTTATGAAGATATTTAACTGGCCCATGACCGCGTGTTAAATAACGATAATAAATTTAATAAACAAAAATTGCTTTAATATTCATTAAAATTCAATATTTAAATTTTAAATTAATTCATGAATTCAAAGATCAGGAAAGTAGATGGAGAGTGTTGAATTTTTCAAGATACTTTGACGTTAGATTATTTTTTTATCGAGCAAAATGGAAAGCCTTATTTACCTTAAAAAGGTTGCTGTGAATAAAGTGGCAAATTACGTGGCCCACTATTATGAAAATTTTGATAAAATTACTGGAGAATCAAGGAGAGATGAAGTTAAGCAGCTTAAATCAAATTTTGAAAACCAGACATCATTTTTTACGAAGAAAAGAAGTGAATGTGAAATTAATACGTCGTGCAAGCTATGAAGTGTCAAGACTTTTTGCTGAAAAGATGAAGGTGACAGAGAACATCAAGCTTCCCATTAACTTTTCAAATTTTGGAATTTTGAATAGAAAAGATTTTTACATTGTTTTAAGAATCTTCATTATTTTATTGATTTTGAGTAGTTTGCAAAAATGCTTTTTGATAAACAATTTCTTATATTTTTACTCTCAAAAAACGCAATTCGGCCCCACATAGCCAAAATGTTGCCGACTCCTGGACTATCTTATAGTCGAAAATCTTTTCATTTGTATTACATTTCATTATATATTGAATAATGTATTTAATGAAAAAATTTTCGACAATAAGATAGTTATTATTCGCAGCAAAAGGCCTAAATTATCACTTTATTGTTTTAAATAATAATAATAATAATAATAATAATAATAATAATAATAATAATAATAATAATAATAATAATAATAATAATAATAATAATATAAACAGCACAAGCCTTATGATACACAGTGCAATTTCCAATAGTAGATTAGTTTCGAGATTTTGACTATCATCACTACTATGCAGGAGATGCGAAGATTTCTCTTTACGTCAGGTAAGTATACAATATTGCTGATTCATCTTTATTGCATACTTTCCCTGATATACTGGAAATCACATCACTTGCTTACTAGCTTGGTCACAGAAAATCTATAAACTTGTAAACATGGAGTATTGAAAATCATAATCACCTCTGCGGTGATATAATTATAATAATAATAATAAGAAGAAAACGAGAAAACGTAAATCAAACATTCTTTTCACGATATATTTCGACAGTTTCCCTGTCATCAACAGGTAGGATATAATAACTATATAAATTAAAGATTTTAAGCAAATTTATTAATTTTATTAATTTTCTATTAATTATATAATCTTATAAATAAATCATTGCCATGTATGTTTAACTATTTAAAAATAATAATAATAATAATAATAATTACAATAATATATGCTGTATACATTTATTTATAATTTAATATAAAAATTAATTACAAATTATGTTAAATATTATCCTTACATCCACCTGTTTAAATGCTTTGGGTATTTGACATTTTTAATAATAAATTCTCCACATTTATCCATAAACTCACAATTCCTTTTTATGTACTTTTTTCGGTAGTTCATAGGGGTCCAGGATATCGATCATCATATTTCTAGATTATTTAATTGAAATTTTCGGTTTCTTTTTCTTGCACTTTTTCTAAAATCTTTTTTATTATTTTGCCATTCTCTTGTAATTTGAAAACCAAACATTGCTTCTCTTGGACTTTTCCATGTGTACTTAAAATTACTGCATTCAGTGTAAACTCAATCTCTTGTTATACTCTAACCCAATTATTTTTTCTCTTTGTCCAATATGTTAATTAATCTCAAACAGATTCGATCGTTTCTTGTTAACAATTTAATTAGACCAGATTCAAAGGATTTCCCACAGTCTGCTTAAATTATTCGAGGTACTCCATGTACTTTATTAACCTTCAAATGGTATTCATTTGTACCAACGCTAACCGCGTTAAGGAGAAAAATGTCTACCATATATTTTTGTATCAAAATGTAACAAAAACAAAAATTTTTTTTAAGTTCATTAGTTTTTTATTTACATTCAAATATATAAAACAAAAATAAAAATTCAAAAAACTATTCAAAATTTTAACCAAAATAATATAAAATGAACTTAACATAATAAATTTCTTTAATTTTTCAATTATTATGACAAGCAGGACAAATATATTTTACATGGTTTTTGCATACATAATTTTTACATTTATTACATTTTATTGTGGTTTTCCCCGTTCTGATAGGACAAGTAGAACACATGCCTCTTTTCGAAGCTGTAGGCTTCGAAGATCCGCCAGCATCATCTTGGTTGCTTTGAGCTTCCTGAATAATATTTCTCGCGGCAAGTCCTCTAGGTAAATGTTGTCGGCTTAGCATTTGAGGTTCTATCAAACTATCACCTAATTTTTCCAAAAATAAACGTCTCTTACTCAAACTATTACAATTCCAAGATAAATCAACTTCCTTGTAAAGTACGAAAGCATTGTAAGCAGATATATCTAACATATTGCAAAAAACAACGAATGGCCATCTTCTAGATTTTCTTTTTGTAGAATAACAGGATACCATTTTATCTAAAGTATCCACTCCGCCTTTTGTGGCATTATAATATTTGATAATTTCAGGTTTACGTTGAGGTTCATTAGTTATAACTTCATCAGACAAATGTAGAGTACTTTGCATCACTACGCATCGATATTTTTTAGGTACATGAGATACTAGTGTTGTATCTTTTGTAAAAACAAATTTTGATGTATATTGTGGCAAAGATTTTGTATTCAAAATTTCTGGTGGGATTGTTGGTTTATTTTTTCTTAGTGTACCCACCATTGTTATAGATTTTTCCAGGAGTTTTTGGCCAAGCTGATATAATGTGAAAAAATTGTCGAGTGTTATGTTGTGACCTTTGAGACCCCTCACTAAATCTAGTACAATTCTCATACCTTGATTTGTTTCGGGAGCAGCATACGGTTGTTTTCCTAAATATGGCTGTATTTTCCAAGCGTAGTAAGACTTGCTGCAAGCTGCAATCCAAAATTTAATCCATATTTCGCAGGTTTACTTTACATATATTGGCGAAAAGGACATCGACCACGAAAACCAAGTAGTTGTTTGTCAACTGTCACATTCTCTGATGGATTATAAAACATGGGTAACCTTTCACTCCATGCATCCCACAATTCTCGGATTGGCGCAAATTTGTCATTCATACGTCTTTCTGACCGGGTTTCTTTTTTATCAAATCTAAGAATTTTTGAAATATTTTCAAATCTTTTCAATGGCATGGTTGCACGTAACAAAGGTCTACCCGTAGTTTCATGCCATAAGCTTTCAGTTGCTTCATTTTTTGACTTATAAACACCCGCTAAAATCAAGCATCCAAAATAGGAATAAAGTTCAGTTGCATCCAAATCCTTCCAACTATCTCCAAAAACGGTGTTTCCTTCACTGTTTGAGTTTTTCAAAATCATATTTTCAATAGCTTTCGGAAAAAATATCATGAATGCCCTGTTTATATCAGTGATTCGGCTAGTTGCATACCTAGTAATTCCCGGAGTCATATTCAATATATTTTCTGCTCGATTGCGACCCAAATTGGTGCTAACAGGTTTTTGATGCCACAATACTGTCTTATCTTTCGATAAAAAACTATTTGGCTCTACATCGCCTAAACTTTCCTGATCAGAACTCGAATACTCGCTATCAATAAAAACATGGTCATCATCAGATGGATCAGCTTCGCTACCACTAAAAACTAAATCTTGAATTTCTTTATCGGTTAAATTTTGATGTGTCATAATTTTGATTTTTTTTTTGAAGAAAAATAAGTTGAAATATAATATATTAGACTCAAACTTCGTAATCGTATCAATGCAATATGTTTGTTGTAAACAGGTAAAAACAAATCATGTTTGAACAGGAATTTCATTATAGACATTTTTGTTCACATTACGTCAACGTGCATTTTTTTATACCTAGAAATCTGTATGACACCATAAAATAAATTAAGCGGCAAATTATTAATTTAAACAAAGAAGAATTTACATTGAAACATTTTTCAAACTTAAGTTTGTATTCAGGCGTTATTTACATTTAAAAAATAATTTTGACAAAAATGTCCACAATACCATATAAAGGTTAAGAATTTAAAATGGAAATTTATTAGAATATTATTAATGTTTTTCTGTCTTTTTTGCCTTTTTATGCAAATACATAATTCAAAAATGATGACTTAATCAATAAAAAACTTTTGGAAAATTAGATTATAAATTATATTAAATAGTCTAAATGTTAATGAAACCGCTGATTTGTTACTTTGAGCAGTTGGAAATTATATTTTCAACGAGATAAATGCCGGTAAATTCATTAGTTTTCTCATAATGGTCAGAAAGATCATTAAAAATATCAAAAACTAACAAAGCTTTTACTAAATATTTAAAATTTCCCCATATTTTTAATGTTTGTATTGATTTTTAAGAATGGAATATGTTGTGAGACTTCAGTCTAATTTGAATCCTAATGTTTATTCAAATATTTCTGCTCAAGAAACAACATTGATAATTGATGATGAAAAAATTAAATCATTTTTAAAGCATTTTGAATTTAATTTTTGTCCTGTGAAAAAATTATTCGGAGAATCAGTTAAGTTTGTATATTCTTATATTATTTAAAATTTTATAGGATGTTAATATGACCCTCTCATCAACTTTAATGTTACCATTACTGGTTCTAATTTTAGCGCTGTCATTTTTTAAAATGGAATTCTTTGAATATTTTGTTGGTAAAATTCTTAAGGTGGTTAAGGTCTGCTTCCATAGCACATTTAAAAATTCAAATATTGCATTACCTACCGGTGGAACAATGAGGTTAGAGAAATATTTTCAATTATATTAAATTTTGTTTAGATCTAGCAATTTGGATGCAATGGAAATTATAGAATTAAATAATGCTATAGCAAAACCAAAATCTGTAGCAACTGTAACATTGAAAAAATCCTTATTCTGGCAAAGAACTAAAAAAATCCAATAATTTTATTTATTTTGATTTAATATATATGAGATTGGAATGAATTTGTTTGAACTATTAATATAAGTGAAGCTGAACGGAAAATATTGGTGCTTGAAATAAAATAATTAACCCAATATTTATTATGCCAAATTAATTTTTTATTACTCACATGAAATGATTTTAATTTTGATTGTTAAAATTAACAATTCTAAACACACACACACACACAAGAGTAGGTAGATAGTAGCCCGCTGCAGCAATGACCCCCCCCCCGGGGGGGGGGGGGGGGTCTGCTGCACGATTTTTTTTGCTGCACGATTTTTTTGCTGCAACTTTTGATTACGCAATTTTTCAGACTATAGTGAGGGGGTCTCGATGGTCCTGGGATTTTCAATACAAAAAAAAATTTTCAATACAAAAACGATGGTCCTGGGATTTTCAATACAAAAAATTTTTTTCAATACAAAAATCCGACTACCAATAAAAAAGCATGGAATTTTCACACTATAGTGAGGGGGTCTCGATGGTCCTGGGATTTTCAATACAAAAAAAAATTTTCAATACAAAAACGATGGTCCTGGGATTTTCAATACAAAAAATTTTTTTCAATACAAAAATCCGACTACCAATAAAAAAGCATGGAATTTTCACACTATAGTGAGGGGGTCTCGATGGTCCTGGGATTTTCAATACAAAAACGATGGTCCTGGGATTTTCAATACAAAAAAAAATTTTCAATACAAAAATCCGACTACCAATAAAAAAGCATGGAATTTTCAGACTATAGTGAGGTGGTCTCCTTGGTCCTGAGAAATAGGTGGTCTACACTAAAAAACGTGGTAAATTTTTCAGACTATAGTGAGGTGGGTCTCCTTGGTCCTGGGATTTTCAATAGAAAAAGGTGGTCTACACTAAAAAAGCGTGGTAAATTTTTAAATTAAAGTAAATAATGGTCCTAAAAAATTAAATTACAGTAAATTATGGTCCAAATTTTTGAATTACAGTAAATAATGGTTCTAAAAATTGAATTACAGTAAATAATGGTCCAAATTTTTCAATTACAGTTAATTATGGTTCTAAAAAATTAAATTAAAGTAAATTAAGGTTCAAATTTTTCAATTAAAGTAAATTATGGTCCAAATTATTCAATTAAAGTAAATAATGGTTCTAAAAATTAAATAAAAGTTAATTAAGGGCTCAACTAAGTAAGTTAAGGTTTAAATTTTTGAATTAAGTAAATTATGGGTCTAAAAATTAAATTAAAGTAAATTATGGTCTAAAAATTGAATTACAGTAAATTATGGCTCAAATTTTTAAATTAAAGTAAATAATGGCTCAAATTTTTAAATTAAAGTAAATTAAGGTTCATATTTTCGAATTAAAGTAATTAATGGGCTCAGATTTTTCAATTAAAGTAAATTATGGTCCTAAAAATTAAATTACAGTAAATTATGGTTCTAAAAAATTAAATTAAAGTAAATTAAGGTTCAAATTTTTCAATTAAAGTAAATAATGGTCCAAATTTTTCAATTAAAGTTAATTAAGGTCCAAATTTTAAAATTAAGTAATCAATGGTCAAAAATTTTAAATTAAAGTTAAATAAGTAAATTAAAGTAATAATTTTTAAATAAGTAATGTAATAAGTAAATTAAAGTAAGATTTTAAAATTTATTAACAAAAAGTTGAAATAATAGAAGGTGTTTGAGAATTGAAATTTTTTAATGAAAATTTTTATGAAATAATTTTTGAAGTAATTTTTAATAGAAATTTTTATGGAATAATTTTTTAAGTTAATTTTTAATGGAAATTTTTATGAAATATTTTTCAATGATAATTTTAGATGGAAATTTTTAAGATAATTTTTAATGAAAATTTCTATGAAATATTTTTCAAAGACAAATTTTAATAATAATTCAACAACAAACCAACAACTTAGTACCAACAACCAGTAACTTATGAACATGTATTAACAATCAGATACCTACAACTAGTTACTAACAACCTGCTACCAAGTACTTACAATCAGTTACCTGCTACCAAATACTTTCAACATGATACCACGTACTAAATAACTCTCAAACAACCAGATACTTACAACCAATTACCAGATACCAAGTACCTACAACTAGTTACTAACAACTAGTTACCTGATACTAAGTACCTGCAACCATCTAACAAGTACTAACAACCAAAAACAAGCAACCAACTAGGTACCAAGTACTAACAACCGACAACAACCAGCTAACAACTAACTACAACCTACCAAGTACCTACAACCACATACTAACAACTAGTTACCAGATACCAACTACTCACAGACGTCAACAACCAGGTACTAAGCATTATTAACCAACTACTAAGTACCAACAACAACTAACTACCAACTACTAAGTACCTACAACCACCTACCTATTAACTAGCTACAACCACCTACCAACTAGCTACCACCTACCCATTAACTAGTTACAACCAGCTAACTAGGTACTAGATACCAAGTACTAACAACCAGTTACCTGCTACTAAGTACCAACAACCACCTACCAAGTACATACAACCACATACTAACAACTAGTTACCAGATACCAACTACTCACAGACGTCAACAACCAGGTACTAAGCATTATTAACCAACTACTAAGTACCAACAACAACTAACTACCAACTACTAAGTACCTACAACCACCTACCTATTAACTAGCTACAACCACCTACCAACTAGCTACCACCTACCCATTAACTAGTTACAACCAGCTAACTAGGTACTAGATACCAAGTACTAACAACCAGTTACCTGCTACTAAGTACCAACAACCACCTACCAAGTACATACAACCAACATCAACCAGGTACTAAGCATTAATTACCAACTACTAAGTACCTACCAAGTACCTACAACCACCTACCAAGTACATACAACCAACATCAACCAGGTACTAAGCATCATCAACCAAGTAATAACAACTAGATACCTAGTACTTACAACCAGATGACCACATGAAATTATTGGTTAAATAAGTAAATTAATGTCTAATTTTTAAATTAAGTAATCAATGGTCTAAAATATTAAAGTTAAAGTTAATTTAAGATGAAGATTTTCTGGGATTTCCAATGTTAATTTTAGATGCAAATCTTCGTCAATTAATCAATGACCACATGAAATTATTAGTTAAATATGAAAATAAGGGTTATAATTAGTTGTTTAGTAAATTATGGTGTAAAATTAAGAAATAAAGAATAATTAGGTAAATTAAGGATAAATTAAGGAAAATTAAGGTTCAAAATTTAAAATTAAGTAATCAATGGTTCAAATTTTAAATTAAAGCTAAATAAGTAAATTAAAGTAAGATTTTTAAATTTATTATCAAAAGATTGAATAACCACCAACTTTTTTGAGAAATGTAATTTTTAATGAAAATTTAAATGGAAATTTTTTTTTAAGTTAATTTTAAATGTAAAATTTTTTAAGTTAATTTTAATGAAATAATAATAATAATAATAATAATAATAATAATAATAATAATAATAATAATAATAATAATAATAATAATAATAATAATAATAATAATAATAATAATAATAATAATAATAATAATAATAATAATAATAATAATAATTATAATAATAATAATAATAATTCAACAGTTCCCAACAATCGGTTACTAAATATTTTTAACTAGATGCTAACAAATACTTTGAACATGATACCACGTACTAACTAATTCTCAAACAACCAGATACCTACAACTAGTTACTAACAACCAACTAAGTATTCTTTAATGTATTTTATGAAATGCTTTTAAATTAATTTTTTATCTGTCTTTAAAAATATGTTTAATTACAATCAATAGAAAACCTTTTCAAAATGTCTAAATTTAACAAACATGTTGACTTTCATCAAAAACCACAACTCAATCACTTTAAAACACCACGTGAAATTCAAAATAATTTAAATTACAATGAAATACTAATGAATTCTAATTTACAAAACATTTTTCTTTTAATTGATTACTACTGACTTATTATTGCAAAGTAAAAATCACATTCAATAAATACTTATTGTTGATCAGTTTTATTATATATACTCTGAGTTTATCCGACAGGATGTTTTGACCCCCTAAGGGTACTGGTCGTAAGGGTACTGGTCGTAAGGGTATTAGTCGTAAAGGTACTAGTCGTAAGGGTATTGGTAACACTCAACCACCACCTACCCATGTACTAACAACTAAGTACTAACAACCAGGTCTCAAACAACTAAATACTAAACACTTACAACCCACAACAACCAGCTACTAAGCATTATCAACCTACAACTATATAACAACACTGTACCAGCTACCAAATACAAGATACCAAGTACCAACAATCAACTAACAACACATAAAAATAATAGCAATTAAATACAAAATATTCTTCATCGCATACACTATCTTCTTATCAAAATCTAAAAAGTCAACCAACTACTTACAACCAACAACTATGTACTAACAAATTGATCTTTAAAAGCAAATACTCATCACTTGAAAAATTAGATGGAAAATTAATTGAACTCAAGACATCAATAACTTGGTAAAAATTGATTAAATAATTGCAAAAATTTAAATTTACTCAAAATAAATATCATAAAAATTTAATTAATAGACAAGAAAGAACATTAAATTTGAAACATTAAGTCACTTGCAAGATTTGTAAAATACTGGATAGTAAATAAAAAAAAATACTGATCATTCAAGTTGAATCAAATAAGTTAATAAATTAATAAGAATTTTAATTAGTTTTGTAAAAGTAATACATGTACTCAAATTGATTGACTGATTTCTCAATATATTCAAAAATCAGTATAAATTCATTAAAATTATCAATGTCATCAATCTACAATAAAAATAATTATCATTAAATTCCAAGAGACTAGATAACTAATGATAACATCTAACAAACCAGTAAATTCATTTAAATGACAATAATTGGTATATTCAAGCGAATTCTCTAATAAATCATCTAAAAAGAATCATTTCCCCTGAAATATCTCTATCTTTTAAGATTAGTATCTTATCGATAAGTACTTGTTAAAGATCATATATTCACCTCAAACTAACAAGATTCCTTAAAATCCCCTTAAATGACTATATTTCTATCCTTAATTCATATTATTACAAATATTCACTAAAATCATCAAATTTCCTTGAAATAACTCTATCTTTATTTTATCGATAAATATCCTTAAAAGGTTATATATTTACCTCAGACTAATAAGATTCCTTAAAATCATTTAAATGACTATAATTCTAACTTTAATTCCTATTATCACGAATATTTCCCTATAAAACATGTAAAATCATTAACTCTAAATAATTTATAAAATCAAATGATAAAACCGGTTATAATTAAATTTTTGTTAATCACTGTAAATATTTGTAAATTACTACTCGAAATTTAAAATAAATATAACTGACTAGGTCCCATTGAAAGATTAAATTTATCCATTCAATAAAATATATTTCTTCAAATGATCATTTTTACCGATATTCAACCGATTTAATTACTAATTAAAATCAATCGATATATTTCTTCCAATAAAGATCAATTTTATTGAGTTGTTGTCGATGTTTTTAAGTCCATATTTCTAAACTTTTGTCATTCTCCGCCTAAATAAAGATAAAAATAATTTAAAGTTGATATCAATCCCAATTATCTGTAAAGATTTCATTGTCAAAACCAAGTAAATCGATCATTAACCCTACTTAATAAAACATAAGTCTAAATTAATATACAATGAATTAATCACAACCTAATAAAACGATATAATTTCACATTAATATTGATTCATAACTGACTAATGTATTGACATTTCCCTTAAAACATTGATATTTTACCAACATCTCCCTTACAATGATATATTCCCATCTTAACCCATCCTTAATTAAATTAAATCGAATATATCTCCCTTACAATGATATATTCCTACCTTATCCGATCTCTGATTAAATCTAACCAACTATATCTCCCTTAAAAGATCATATTTTCCCATCTTAACCGATCTCTCATTAAATTCAATCGACTATATCTCCCTTACAATGATATATTCCCATCTTAACCGATCTCTCATTAAATCTAACCGACTATATCCCCCTTAAAAGATCATATTTTCCCATCTTAATCGATCTCTCATTAAATATTTCTACCTCTTTAAACATCTAACCAAATATATCCCTCAATTCTACCCACTTGAATCCTCCTTTAATTCAGTCAATCCTCTTAAAATCCTTAAAAAATTCTTCAAAAAATATGAATTTTCATAAACACCAAATATTCTTCCATTGAAATAATTTAGAAGCTAAATAATAAGAGCCCACTAAAAGATCAAAATTCACTAAAATTTTCTACAAATATTTACCATCAAATACTGGAGATGATATATATTGGATTGATCATAATTCTTCATCGATTCAACCAATCATTTTCAAGCAATAACAGCAAACTAAATTTCAGTATATTCTACAATCATTTTCAAGTAAATTTAAAGTTAACTGGTTTCTTATCTTATGTTTCTTTAAGTTCATCAATGTGTAAATATTCTTAGGAAATTATTGAAAAAATTATTTAGTCAAATATATTACAAAGTTATCATCAAAAATTTATTCTATCACTTAATTATTAATCTAATTGTCAATGAAATTAATTTTTATTTAAAAACTATTCAATAAAATACAACTAATTATCAAGAAATTAATTAAATTTATCAATTAAATTTATCACCATTAAAACTTTTAATCAGTCAACATGAAATTCTTAGAAAATTATTCAATATCCTCATAAAAATTTATCCTATCACTTGATTATTGTACAAACTTTAATTATTAACCTCATTGAAAATAATTTTTTATTTAAAATTAAAAAACAAGTCAATAAAAATACATCCAATTATCAAGAAATTAATTAAATTTATCTTAGAACTAACTTTAAATTATTAAATATTCTTTCAATCAACATGAAATTCACAAAAATGATAGAAATTACAAAAAATGATAGAAAATTACAAAAAATGATGGAAATCCACAAAAAACGATAAAAATTTACAAAAATTATAGCAATCCGCAAAAATAATAGAAAATTACAAAAAATGATGGAAATTCATAAAAATGATAGAAAT